>JAQSVH010174923.1:0-16517 GCA_029448705.1 Adansonia digitata
TTTATCATGTTTTTCAAGCTTTCAAGGTAAGTTTTTTTGTAAAAGCTTTAATTTTTGTTGATTTCATGCTTGATTTCTCTTTTTAGTGAGTTTTATAATTGCTTGAGCTTATAGAGTTCATTCCATGTTGAAAGGCCAAGCATGAAGACAATAATCAAAGTTTATGGATTTTGTTAATATATTTGACTTTTGTTGTTTAATTTTCATTATAATAATTTGTGTTTATTGTTAGAAATGATACTATCTTCATGAGGATATATTATGTAATATTTATCATATTATGTTCATTTTGATTTAGGTTAAAATATTAGTGATTTCATGTATTTTCAAGCTTGGTCAAAACTTTTTTATGTACTTATAATATTATTTATGAAATTTCATGATGAAAAACTTTGTTTTAGGTGACTTCTATGCCTTGGCCAAACCTAATGTGGTTTTTTGATGATATTTTTATGCTTAGTTTTGTGGTGATTTAGACTATTTTGGTGTATTTGAAATTTGTAAGGACTTAGAAACAATCTTACAAAAAAATTTTAAAACCTTGGAAGGGTGTTTTTCATATTGGCTGAATCATATGAGTGGTTTGTTGGTGATGAGTTCATGTATTTTTAGATTATTTTGTAATATTAAAAAATCAAGGGACTAAATTATAAAATATTGAAAATTTTTTAGGCCATTCTTGCATGGTCAAAAGCATTATGTCCCTTTAGGGGAGTGTTTAATACATTCCTTAACATGTTTTAGGCATTTCTAGATTTTAAAGGCACTTTTGTAATTTTAAAACATTTAGGGACCAATTTATAAAATGTGAAAAAAATGCTTTGAGGCCATAGGTGTTTAGCCAAATTATTCTTGTGATTTTTTGTGGGGTTTCTATGATTTTTCATGATGTGTTTGGTATTTATTTATGATTTTCCATTACGTAGGGGTGAAATTGAAAAAATGAAAAAGTTTTAAGTTCATTCAGAGAAATCATTCATTTTGTGTATTTTGGTCATTTTCAAATTTATCACTCCTCCGATCCTCTAGAGAGGTGTAGAAAATATTAAAACTTTTTGTATTCTTTGGTTTTCCATTAGGGTACATAATGTAATTTTGAAAAGTTTAGGGGTTTAATTGTAATTTTTGCATTTTAGGTCATCTTTGATATTTTAATTTCCCATTTAGAATGAAATGGTCATTTTCCATCATTTTAGAGTCCGTAGGAGTATCGGGATACTTTCAAGATAAAAGTAATCCTTAAGGGCATTTTAGTAATTTTTTAAAACTGAGTCCAATGTGATCATTGGGATGCTTTATGCCAAAAGTGTATATTTAGGATAAGTTCACTTTTCGATGATTTTTTCGTGTCTTTTAGGGTACAATAATACTTTCAAGTTGAAAGTATACCGCTAGGGTAATTTTATAATTTTTCCTATAACTAAGTCCTATGTGATCACTAGGATACTTATATGTCGAAGGTGTACAATAAGAATAGATTCTTTTTTTTATGAAGTTATCGAGTCCTTTAAGGTACCGAGATAC
Source organism: Adansonia digitata (assembly GCA_029448705.1). NCBI lineage: Eukaryota > Viridiplantae > Streptophyta > Magnoliopsida > Malvales > Malvaceae > Adansonia > Adansonia digitata. The sequence goes on from JAQSVH010174923.1 coordinate 1,525, forward strand.
TTCTATGTTGAAAGTACACCTTAGAGGCATTTTAGCAATTTACTTAGAGTCGAGTTCTTAATGGTCACAGGATACTTATATGTCGAAGGTGCATAATAGGGATAGGTTTGTCATTTTATGAAGTTATTGAATTCATTAGGGTACCGAGATATTTATACATCGAAGGTACACCTTAAGGGTATTTAATTATTTTATTTTAGAATCACGTCCCTTAAGGTCACCTAGATATTTTTACGTCAAAGGTGTACGTTAGGGGACATGTTGGTCTGATCGGCCACATTTAGGTACTTAAAGTTAAGTTTAGTATATTTTGTCTAAAACAAGTCTCAGGGCAATTTTTATTATTATTATTAATATTATTAAATAAAATTGGCATTTTCATAAATCAGGGTAATGTCTCTGATATTAAAATAGTATGTGGAATTTCTCCCAGCATATGAGAGAGGTTCTATAGATTATTTTAGTAATGAGATATCCTTTTAAAAATATGAAAATCAATTTTTTTTTAATTTTGGAAAAATTAAATATTTTGTAGTCCTCCAGCGCTTTGGCAAGGTAAAAAAGATATTTTGATTTTTTTTAAAACCTTTCGTATTCCACCAACTCTTCGGCAGGGTATGGAAGAGAATGATAAAAGCTCTTATATTCTTATGGTCTTCCAAAAAGGTGCGAAAGGCATTTTGATTTTTAAAAATATTAAAATTTTGATTTTCTCATCTGAAATAATAAATTTGTTTCATAAAATTTTATTTTTAAGATATGGGAATTATGATTAAATATTGAATATTGAAAGCGAATAAAAACTAAAATTTAAATTAACACATGCTTAATAGACGACCAAACCTTTTCACTTGATCTTTGGTATGAGCATGTTCTTCGAAGTTTGTCTTGACCCTAAGAAACATGAACTTTGATAGGTGACCAATCTCACCTAGCAAATAGATTGGTGGCAACTCCAAAATAAATGATTTTTTTATAATGACAAGTTAAGGTAAAGTCAAGTAAGTGATCATCCAGACAACTTACCCTCTAGGCCAAAAAAATGATAAGAAAAGATAATAATGATATGTCCCTTAAAAAATAAAAGAATAATGATATGTAGATATATATATATATAGGAACGAGGTGTACACATGCCATTTTAAGTCAGATTACCAAGATTCGTATCTAAGCCATATTGCAACACCTTCACGGAGAAAGCTACAAAACCCCTAACAAACAATCTATAGCTTTTGCATGGAGAAAGCTACAAACCATCCTCCTACAATGAGATCCTTAAGGGTTTACATCTCTTTCATTCTTAATTGTAAATGTGTACACCTATCTCCAAATTTGTAGGGACAATTGCAAGGTCATAAAATGTTCTAACTAAGATTTCTTTCCTTATTAAGAATATTTACTCATTAAATAAACTTGATTAATAAGTAATTTACAATCAATAGAATTTTACTAGAAACTAAACTTATTCCTAATTTTAATTTGGGTAAAAAACCTAACATGGTGTATAGGTGAAAGGGAACTTGTTGTGTTTCAAAGACTGTTCTATTTATTAAAGAATAAAACTTGTCAGAAAAGGAAATTGGTTTGCCTATAATAAATCTCCAAACTATAGGCAAATTATCAGTTTGGTATTTCAAGTTTAAAATTCATTGGTAAATACTTGAATATGACTTTTGTTGAACAACTATACTTTTAATTAACGATGTTAATCACATGAGCAATTACACTTTGAATAAATGGTGTTAGTTTAATGGGTAATGTGACATGATGGAAAGCAATACAAATATATCTTGCGGCCAAAATGTCACATCATCTTTATTTTTTGCATTTTCATTTTTGAAATTAAGAAAACAAAAAAATTCCAACAACAATTTAAGAAAGACAAAGAGGGGAAACAGTAGAAAATAGAAAAGAAAGCACGGAAAGGAATGTGAAAAAGAGTTAGTGTCTTCGATCAATTTAAGGTAGATCAAACCCCATAAGCCATCATCTCCCCTCTCCCCCATCTTTCTTTCATCGACTTTTATCAATAATTTTGGAATTTTTTTATTTTTTATTTTTGATAATTTTAGGATTTTTTATTTTTATATTTAACTTGAAAAATTTAGATTTTCTATTTTTATTTTTGAATCAAAAATTAAAACTTTTATAGATATTTTCTTCAAAAAATAAAATAATATAGTATTTTTTTTTTACTGTTATAGTCCTATTTGACTATCACCGTTAATCAATGGCTTATGGAAAGTAAAGTTGAATATGTAGTTGCAAAATTTTATATTTTAGATATCAAATCTCATAGTTCCATCATTTTGGATGCCATATAAGTAATTAACCCTATATATCGATACAAGAGGGAGTTTTGGGAATTTTCAAGTGGAGACATATCAACATTGAGATCCATACAAAGTTAACTTATACATACGATAGACAATACTTAACGTGGTTTGGCCTTAATTGCTTACATACATAGATGAAAGATAAAAAATCCACTATAATATAGATTACAAAAGGTATAAAACACCCATTTAATAAAGACCAAAACCTAAGCCCTCCATGATTCTAAGGTTTAAATATATGGAATATCGTCCATCCTATTAACTCAGTGTTTTATCAAACTTTTCCTCACATCCTTACAAACTCATCTCTTACAAGCAGATGTCACAAGGTTTAAATCTTTCTCATAATTCTAAAAGCTAACACTTACCCTATGTTTATAAAACCAATTACTTGATCATCAAGAATTCATACTGACTGAGACGTTTTTCCTAGTAAGAATACTTACTCATTAAATAAACTACAAAGTCTCCAACGAATAGAATTTTGCTACAATCCAAGCTGTTTCCCATCTTGAATTTAGGTCAAATTCTAACAATCTCTATGACAAAAATATTAGGAAAACATTAGCCTTTAAGTAGTCTTGACTCCACATTATTGAATTAATCTTAATTGCTTCTTTTCATTGTAAATTATCCTTCAGTATCATCTTTCTCCAGACATCATTAGCTAGTAAAATTAACCCAAGATCCATATGCATTAAATCAATTAGGAATCATTCCATCTATAACTAGCACCTTGCTACATTCAATCTCCTCTTACATGTTTATGATTTTATGATCACAACCTCTAAAATAAATTCCTCTAAAATTGAATAATAATCATTAGTCATGATTGCATCATGATGAGTCCCAAATTATGACTCTAGCACCACTTGTTGGAAATTTTTAAGCGGAGATATATCCACATCGAGATCCACACGGAGTTAACTTATCCACACAAGTCACAATATTTAACATGATTTGGCCTTAACTATTTACATCCACTAATGAGAGAAAATATCTACTATAACAGAGATAAAACACCAACTTAACAAACACTAAACCTAAGCCCTCCATGCTTTTAGGGTTTAAACATATGGAATACTATTTATCCCATTAACCTGGTAATTTACTAACTATTCTTCACATCCTACAAATCTATCTCCAAAAATGAGATCCCACAAGGTTTATATCTCTCTCATAATTCTCAAGATTAACTCATACTCTATATTTATATAGCAAATTACTTGATCACCAAGAATTTTATTCATTATGACTTCTTTCCTATTCAGAATATTTTCTCATTAGATAACTTTGATGGGCAAATAATCCCCAATGAATACAATTTTAGTATAATCCAAACTAATTCCTTGATTGAATTTGGGTCAGCTCTAATAAAGAGTAATATGTTGGAAATTAGGCAGGTTTAAGAGGTTTGAATTATATGATTTTGTATTTGAGGCATACTAGGTTTGGATTTTTTTGGGTGTGGTCATATTTGGTTCATGTCATTTTGGCTAAGGTCTTTTCGTGTTCGAGTTATTTTGTGTTCAAGATGAAGTTCAGGCTTTCTTTACATCAATTTTTAAATCCAAAAACAAATTATTACGGCTTTTAAGTAAGTTTTTGTATACAATATAACACATTTTAGTTATAATTGTATATTAATATCAAGTCTGTTTTCACCAAAACTGATAAAAAATTAATATGTTATATGAAATCAATTTGTAAAATAATTAAGTATAGAAAATATTATATATTATGTTGGATATTAATGACATTTTAATAGTGTATAAATATGAAATACATAAATGTATTGGAAGTTGGTCATGTGATATACGTATCGAGATATACTATGTAAATTTAATTTACACTATTGATATCCAAGGTAAATGAGAAATTGTTCTCAAATCACCCACTTGAAAAGGAAGAAAATGTTGACTCATCATCTGATAAAACAATTTCATAACAGTTTTAAGCATTAATTTTATTCAAATAGCTTCTTAATCAATCTTTGAAATGTTTCTTAGTTTGAAAGATTTGAAATTGCTTTAATTTTAAAAGAATTTGTTTCTTTTTAATGATTAAAATGTAGGTTTTATGGCTTTAATGCCATGGTATGAAATTATTGCTTTTTATGGTCAAATTCAAGAAAACATGGTGGTAAGGTGAAGCAATCCCTTAAAAAAGTTGATTTGGGTAAGAAAAATAAAAAGAGACTTTTCATCTAACTTTGTAACTTTGTGTGTTGTGTCATCTTCGAGAGAGAAAATCGTATCATCTTTTGGTGTCGTGTTACCACTTGAAATGCTATCAATCTACAACGAGATCGAAGAGGCCTAGAAAATGTATTACAGAGCCTATCAAGCATGTTTAGGCAAGTAATAAATATCTTAAGCTCAGAGGCTACAGACCTTGACTCGATCACAATTCATTCTTTAAATTTTTTCAGTAATATAATTTTGTGTAATTTTTTTTGTAATAGTTCAATTAGACTAGTACCATTTAACCAGTTTATGTGTTTTGCATTATTTTAATCTTTTAACTAGATTAATCTCCAATAACTTAAGACGTTTATGGTGTAGTTTTAATATGTTGATTTTTTGTAGTATTTGTATTTTCTGGTATTAGATACTGCGTGAAAAGTTTTAATTGTTTGACAATTTATCTAAACTGTTTTTATCAAAACTGTGAATCATTACTATCCCTATAAATTGTTTGCTGATATATATATTATTTAGTTTGTCAATACAGTGTAATTGTTTTTTATGAATTTGTTTCTAATCAGTTTTATGTGAATCAGTTACTAATTTTCTGAGTTGTCATTAAAGATTCTGTATATATATATTTGATTTTTTAAACCTTTTATTGATATATATTTGGTTTGACATATAAGATTTGACACTATTTTTTTAATTCAATAATTTTGATTATGATTCATGTTTGGTAAATGGTATTATAATTTCATATTGCATGGATCAAAAGAGCAAGTAGTTTTAATTTTTTCTTTGATTAGATTTATTTTACAATCGGCCATCTTAGATACTGTTTTATTATATTGGTTATATTGCCTTTCCATTTCTTTCTTAACTGCATAATTTATATTGGTTAATTCATTAATCTGATTTTATATTATAACATTCTTAAGTTTATCTTGTGTGTATATATTTATAATTTTTATGATAATACACACTGTTATAATTTACTAATTTCTTATGAATCAACCAATTTTAATTCGATGATTTATTTGATATTCATGTTCAGATTTAATTTATTGTATTGATATATTAAACTGTTTACTGAATTACTTGCTTTTCTAAACAAGTGTTTCAATCTGTGACTAAGTCAACCCTATTTTTTTTTATAATAGATGGCTAAACCAAGTATCGGTAATACGAGTGCACCAGTTACGTAACTAACCCCGCATGCTATGCATGGAGAAAAATCCTAAGAAGTTCAATGAGGTGGACTTTAAGAGGTGGCAACAAAAAATGCTATCATACTGGACAACCCTTAATTTGGCCAAATTCTTAATTGATGAAGCCCTAGTTCTTGAGGAAGGGGAAACGAATGTTACAACTATAACTTTGATTAAAGCATGGAATCATTCAAACTTTTTATGCAAAAACTACATCCTCAATGGTTTGGACAACTCATTGTGTAATGTGTGTAGTTCAATGAAGACAGCAAAAGAGCTATGAGAGTCCTTGGTTCGAAAATACATAACGGAAGATGCTAGTATAAAGAAATTTATGGTCGAAAAATTTTTAGATTTTAAAATGCTAGACTCCAGGATCATGATTAGCCAAGTCTAGGAATTTTAGTTGATCTTCCATGAGATTGCTACTGAAAAAATCATGTTAAGTGAGTAATTTCAAATAGCCGCGTTGATTAAGAAACTATCACCTTTATGGAATAATTTTAAGAATTATCTTAAGCATAAGAGAAAGAAAATGAGCTTAAAGGACCTAATTGTTCAGTTGAGAATTGAAGAAAATAATCAGGGCTCGAGGAAACAGGCTAGGGCTCAAAATATGGAAGCCAAAGTAAATGTTGTAAAACATGTGAAGAAGACCAACAAAAGGAAACATGTTGGCTCAGGTTCTTCCTACAGGAATGAAAGTGTGATTGTCAAAAAGTTCATAGGAACTTGCTTTATTTGTAATAAGCAAGGACATCGTGCCAAAGATTGCCATCATAATCAGAACAAGAACAAGAAAAAGAAAACTCAAGCCAACTTAGTTGATGATAATGAGATTGAGCTTATCGCAATGGTGTCAAAAGTGAACTTGGTAGAAAACCCAAAGACTTGGTGGGTTAACACTAATGCTACATGCCATATATGTTATGATAGGAAAAGTTTCACTGAGTATAAAGATATTACTCTGGATGAGTAATTATTTATGGGAAACTCTTCAATCTGCAAACCCTTAGCCATGGAAAAGTGGTGTTAAAGATGACCTCCAAAAAAGAACTAACCTTGAACAATGTTGTTCATGCTCCTAAAATCCGTAAAAATTTAGTGTTCAGCTCACTATTAAGCAAAAACGAATTTAGGTTAGTTTTTGAATCTGATAAGCTTGTACTTTCCAAATTTGGAATGTTTGCAAGAAGGGGTATCTCTGTAATGGGCTTTTTAAGATCAAGACCATGACAGTTGTACCTAAGAATAAAGATTGGTAATAAACAAGTTTTTTTTTTTGCATATTTGCTTGAGTCTTATAATTTATGCCGTGGTAGATTAGGTCATAGAAACTTTAAGACCTTGCAAAGAATTAGTAATTTGGATTTGCTTCTAAAATTTTAGTTTGATAAAAATTACAAGTGTGAGACTTAGGTCAAATCCAAATTTGCAAAAGCTCATTTCTATCGAAAGAAAGACAAAATAAGCCTTTAGATTTAATTCACATGGATATCTGTGATTTAAAGTTTGTGCAAACTAGAGGTGGAAAAAAGTATTTTATTACTTTTATCCATGATAGCACGAGATACTATTACGTCTATTTGCTAAGAAGCAAAGATGAAGCCTTAAAAGCCTTTAAACTTTTTAAAATCAAGGTTGAAAAGCATCTAAGCATGAGGATTAAAAAAATAAAAAGTGATAGAGGTGGTGAATATGATGCATTATTTAATGAGTTCTATGCAGAGCATGGAATTATTCATCAAACCATCGCTCCTTGTTTGACTTAACAAAATGGTATTGTGAAGCACAAGAACTGTATGTTGAAATACATGATAAGTGCTTTGTTGATTAGTTCAGGGTTACCTCAGAACTTGTAAGGGAGGCCATTTTAATAGCAAATTATATTTTAAATAAAATACCCAAAAAAATTGGATAAGACACTATATAAGCTATAGAAGAGTTGAAAACCTTCTTATAATTACATAAAAGTGTAGGGATGTCATATAAGGTAGCGATTCCTCCACCTAAAAAGGTCAAGATTGGACCATAGACTGTAGATTGTGTATTCATTGGATATGCAAATAATAGTACGGCTTATCATTTTCTTGTGTATAAGTCAGACATTCCTAACATTCATGTCCATATGGTCATTGAATCAAGGAAGTCTTTATTTTTTAAAAATATATGTCGATATAAAGAAAAACAAGGAAATAAAACTACTAAGAAAATCAGGAGAACTCAACTAGTGATCCACAAAAGGATGAGGAGAAATAAGTTGAACCCCCAATGAGTAAACTGACTAAAGTATCGACCATGTAAGATTCAGATTTTTTGACTTATTTGATAGAAAATGAACCTCAAACTTTTAAAGAGGCTATGTTATCTCTGAAAGCACCATTATGGGAAAAGACCATTAATAGTGAAATAGAGTCCATCATGCAAAATCATACATGGGAATTAAAGGATCTTCTTCACAAGCATAAGCCTTTGGGATCCCAATGGATATCTAAGAAGAATATGAAGGCAGATAAATCTATAGATAAGTATAAAGCCCGACTTGTAACAAAAGGTTACAAGCAAAAAGAAGGGCTTGATTACTTTGACATGTACTTAACAGTTATAAGAATAACATTCATTTGAATGTTAATAACTATAGCAACTCTTAACAATCCCGACAAATGGATGTTAAGATGACTTTTCTGAATGAAGAGTTACATAAAAAAATCTAAATGGAATAGGCTAAAAGGTTTAAGGTTTCGAGACAACAAAGAAAGGTGTGCAAGCTTGTTAAATCATTATGTGGTTTAAAATAAGCACTAAAACAATGGCATCAGAAATTTGAAAATACGATGTTGTCAAACGGGTTTTATATTAATGAATGTTATAAATGCATATACATAAAGAATACACATGAGGGGTATGTCATTGTTTGTCTATATTTAGATGACATGCTAATCATAGGTAGTAATAATGAGATAATTGAAGCCACCAAAGCATGGTTGACCAGTAAATTTGACATGAAAGATATGGGCTTAACAAATATGATTTTAGGAATTAAAATTTTTAAACCACAGATTGTTTGGTGTTGACTAGGATCGTTATGTGAATAAAATGCTTGAGAAATTCAATAAGAATGATACCAATGTAGCTAAAACACCCATTAATCTTAATGTACATCTAACAAAGAATACTGATGATGTAATATCTCAAATAGAATATTCGCGAATAATTAGCAGTCTAATGTATCTTATGAACCATGCAAGACTAGATATAGCTTATTCAGTAAGTAAACTAAGTAGATACACAAAGAATCTTGGACATGATCATTAAAGGCCATTGTAAGAGTACTAAGATATTTGAGATATACCTCAAAGATATCCAGCAATACTTAAAGGATATAATGATGCAATTTGGATTTCAGATACTAAAAACTTGAAATCCATCAGCAGATGTCTTTCTACCATAGGAGCTACAGTATCATGGAAATCTTCTAAGCAAACATGCATAGCTGATCCATTGTGAAATCTGAATTCATAGCTCTAGATAAAGTTAAGGAAGAAGCAAAATGGCTTAGAAACTTTCTAGAACATATTCCAGGTTGGGCACAGAACAATCTGTATAATGGTAAGTCTCGACATATTTGTCTAAGATACAATACATCAAATGAAATTATCTCTATTGATTATGTGAAATTAAGGGATAATATTGCGGATCTGCTTATAAAAGGCTTAACAAGAGAGCAAGTTTTTAAATCATTGAGGGGAATGAGACTTAAGCCTATAAAATAAAGTTACATAATGGAAACCCAACCTAGTTGATTGGAGATCCCAAGACCTAGGTTCAAAGGGACAATTAAATTATGCTAACTTATCGAGAGCACTAAAAGAGTTAAATACTCTTACCCATTCCTATGATGAATCAATGCTGCCTGTAAAAGAGTTAGGTTAAGCTATGCTTTTAATGATTCTTATAGCTTAACAAGATCACGTGGGTATGGCAAGATACCCTTAATAAGGAATCACTTATGTAAGTGTGACATGTGGCCATTTCTATAAGAATTGATAAGGTTAAATTCTCTAAAGCACTTTCTAAAACCAGCACGTGTTCGAGGCCAAAATGAACATAGCCATGAGAACCAAGGGTGTTCAAAAAGGGATTATGTGACACATATTATTTTGGTTTACATGAAAGGTTGAATAGTTTAAGACATCAAGATCACTAGTTAGCCGAGTAAATCAGATAGTTATCGCTATAGAAGGTTCAAGGCCAAAAGCTTCATATCCAAATGCAATAACTCCTTAAAGGTATTCTCTTTTATTTTGAGTCAATTTATTGTTTTAATTAGACAATTTCCATTCATGTAGGGGATTGTTCGATATCAATGACATTTTAATAGTGTTTAACTATGAAATACATATATGTATATGAAGTTGGTCGTGTGATATATGTATTGAGATACACAATGTAAATTTAATTTACAGGATTGATATCCGAGGTGAATGAGAAATTATTCTCAAATTACCCGATTAAAGAGGAAGAAAATGTTAACTCATCATTTGATAAAACAATTCCATAATAGTTTTGAGCATTAATTTTGTTCGAACAACTTCTTAGTTAATATTTAAAATGTTTCTTAGTTTGAAACGTAGCTTGGTTTGAAATTGCTTTAATATTAAAACAATTTGTTTTCTTTAATGATTGAAACATAGGTTTTATGGCTTTAATGCATGATCTGAAACTGTGGCTTTTAATGGTCAAATTCAAGAAAAAGAAAATGGTGGTTAGGTGAAACATTCCTTTAAAAAAGCTGATTTGGGAAAGAAAAATAAAAAAAAGGCTTTTCATCCAACTTTGTAACTTTGTGTGTTGCGTTACCTTCGAGGGAGAAAATCGTATCATTCTTTGGCTCGCCATGTTTACTGTTTGAAAGTTATATTGATCGGTAATGAGATCAAGGAGGCTTGGGAGACGTATTGTAGGATCTATCAAACACGTTTAGGCAGGCAATAAATGCCTTAAGGTTAGAGGTTGGATACCTTGACTTGGTCAAAATTCATTCTTTAAATTTTTTTCCAATAATATAATTTTGTGTAATTTTGTTTGTAATATTTTAAACACAGATTAGTATCGTTTAACCAGTTTATGTGTTTTACAGTATTTTAATCTTTTAACCAGATTAATCTCCAATATATTATCTTATTGATAATTGAATTGATAAACTCTAATATTCAATATGTAACATAATTGCACATACTGATAAATAAAAATAGACAAATAACTATATTTGAAGAAAAAATAAAAGTAAAATTTAAGAATCGGTAAAAACATCAAAAAAGTACTACTATTACTTAAATATTGCTCAATTATTTTTCCTAATGATTTAATCTTAACTTAAAACTAAATTTCTAAAAAAAAAAAAATTCATGATTAAAATTGCTTGATATATATAGTATATATGTATCTAAATATTTTAATAATTTACCATTTGAATAGTATATATTAAATAGTAATGATGAATGAAGTTGGGATGCCATAATGATTTGCAAAATCCTAATTTTATTTATATTTGTCGTCTCTTTTTTTGGGTTTACTCCTTTGATGATGGCCGAGTGATGATTAAAAAAATAAGAGGACAAAATTAAAAAAGAACTAAATAAAAATTTGACTTTTTTTTATAAAATATTTAGGTATACTTTATAAATATTATAATTTAAAATAAAACTAAAAAATGCACCAAGAAATCCAAAAATGAAAATGAGAAATAGAAATTGTAGCTACTTAGTAAGAAAAGTATGTAGACCTATCAATTGGGCGAGTAGAGTTGGTTTTAAAATTTTTAAGTTCGGGTAATTTCGATTTCAAATTGTTTCAAATGTTGGTCATTTTAGATTCGGGTTATTTTAGAGTTTGAATCAATTTGGTTTAACACTTAGGTTAATCAATTTTGGGTTAATTAAATCTAACATTTAGATTTATCAGATTCAGCCATTTTAGGTTTGGGTCATTTTAAGTTAATTATTCTGATCAACTTGAGTTTGAGTCGTTTCAAGTTTATGTTGATCGATTTATTATTGTTAACTTTTTCTTATCAAATCAAGTTAGATCAATTTAGATTCAAGTAGTTGATCAAGTTATTCGGATTGAGATTAGAATAGATAGATCCACAAGTATTTAGTTTGATATTGACCAATGACCAGGGTCGCCCAATTATTTTCCAGTTTATAGTTTGCAGCGTTGGAAAGAGACAGGTAAAGATGGGGAGAGTAGCGGAACTATGAGTGTATATTTGTAATGTGATTAGACGCATGGCATTTTCATTTACCCCTGAAGACATCCACTTGGTTATTCTCTTTTTGGTTGGCAAATCTCTGTCTCTGGAAAAGTAAATGGACAAACCAATAATCAATCAACAATAATTCAGATGTGGTCTCAGCACCTCAGGTGCACCAGTATATCATATTTTTGTCTTTTTCGTTCGCAACTAATCATCGTCTCCATTTTGTCTGAGATATAGTGTTTATGGGCCCATGGGCACAGGCTATATTCAAACTACAAGACAAATTTGATTATTCAAATTTAATTTTATCTAAAAATTATTTTTTATTATTTAAAATATAATAAATATTAAAATTATTTTTTATTAATATTTATATTTTATAATTATTTGAATAAAATTATTTTATTATTCAATTAATAATTTAAGTCAAATTGCTTGACCTAAATTATAAAAATTTTATTTTAAATTTAATTTAATTTAAATTGATTTTCTTCGATCTTTCAATAAATCTATTCCAGTTACTTGAAAGGAGCAAGAAAACTTGATAGGTTATATTATTTTGATTGTAAATGATCAAACAGACGTAAAAAGACTGAGTTTTAATAATCGCAGGAAGATTCTATATTAACAAAAACTTTTTATTGCATTTTTATAAGTTTACATATCACAAATAAAATTTATAGTAACAATCACACAATTTTCAATATTTATCAAGTTATTGAGGCAAGGGAGAGAAAGTAGAAGCAAAGATATCAGAAAGGTAAAATGACAAGAATAAAATTATTGTCTTTTATAATGTAAGAGACCGGTAGAAGGTTTGATGGTTGACTTGCAAGTTGATCCAACTTATTTTTTTCCTTTTTTTTTAATTATATATTTTGTTATTTATTTATTTATCTTGATTAATTAATTATCAATTTATTTATTTGGTGTAAATTATTTAATTCATTTTTTCTTTAACGCGTTATGTACCTATCCATTTAATTTCTTACTTAATCTCTTATTATGGCAATTAAAATTTAATTAGCAATGATAGAACTTTTATAAAATATTAATAATATTTTAAAAATAGGAGGTTTAAACTAAAAAGTCAAATCATGTTAGCGAACGATAAAAATTTGAGAAAACCACAAACGGTTGATTTTTAAGAAATTTCGAAGTAACAAAAATCTTTATAAATGCTCCTGAATGAGGGAAAAGATTTTAAAATTTTTCGTTATTTAAACACTTAAATAAAATTTAATTCCAACAACGTAGGCTCTTTATAAGAACGGATAGTTTCTTTTAAAAACTCTTGAGATGAGAAAAATTTTTAGAATTAATCTTCAATTATGGAAAAGATTCTATGTTTCTCAATATTTTAACTACTTAAATAAAATTTAATTCCACCGATGGAATTTCTACGTAAGAATGAATTAGCTTTTTTTATTAAGACTCTTGAGGTGATGAAGATTTTAGAATTATTCTCAAATGATGGAAAAGATTTTTAAATTTTCCAATATTTAAACAATTAATTAAAATTTAATTCTGACGAGGAACCTCCTCATAACAGGGAATGATTTCATTTGAAGACTTTTGAGTTGAGAAAAAAAATTATAAATTATTATCTAATGGTGGAAAGTTTTTAAACTTTTTCCAATGTATAAGCACTTAAATGCTTGCTAGTACATGTGTATTTTTTAAAATACATATTTTATTAATATATTTTTATATAATTATATATAAAATATAAATAAAAAATTTTAATTAATAATTAATAGAGTTCTAAATTCTTTTCTATTATATAAACTCAATTTGTATTGAAAAATCTCAAATTAAAAGTCTAAATTTTCATCAAAATAAAAATTTTTTTTTTGGCCAGCATCAAAAATAAATTGAAATTTGAAAAAAAAAAGGTAGAACTAATTCTGAATATATTAATATAAAGACTTATTTTTAATTGAAAGACACCTGAAATTACAAAGCAATTAAAAAAATTGATTTAGCAAACTCAATCAATAAATCATGACTGCAAACTAATAAGAGCTAAACATCTGAATGCATTAATCATTACAAGTTTTGTCAAATTTAACAATAAAAGAAAAAAAAAAAAACCTCCTTTGAAAATATTGTCTAATTTTTTGTATGTACTTCTTTGCATAAATGACTTAAAGAACTCTTACTTGCCACATAAAAAAAGCATATATCTCTTTAATTTCCTAGCTGACTTAATTCTATAAAAAAAAAAAAAAAAAAGAATACTTGTTAAACCCTCACAACTAACATTATTGAAATATGGCTCAGTGGCAAGGAGGAGACCAGGAGACTTTGATGTCCCAGGTTTGAGTCCTACCATATGTGAGATTGATCTAATTTTATATTAGATTTATTTAGTTATATTCTAACTGATTTATTTACTTGATTATTAGTTATATATGAATATATTTGACTATGATTGTAATTTTGTATAATAATAATTTCAAAAAGAAAAATTGAAACCTAAGTTTACACTATAACAATGATATATGATTTAGTTACTCAAGAATTCTAATTAACTTTGCCCTTATTTTATAAATGAACTGTTTAATAGTTATCTAAAACATCATTATTTAGAAAAAAAACTTTAATAAAAAAATGAGCCCATTGGGAACTTTAATTATCTTTACTTTTATTTGATATTTAACTTATTAAAAATTATTTACAGAATCATAATCTATTGCCAAAAGAAAATAATCATTTAATATCCTATTCTAATAACGGTAATTTAATATCATTGAAATTATTTTTCTATATGAAAATTTAACTTTATTATTAAATTTTATTATTAGAAATATAAAAATAATTTATATTGACTAAAAAATTTTATGAAAAACCATGTCCTTTATTAATAAATAAATCTGAGCCAATCACAAACTTTAAATAAATTTACATTTATTTAATAAATTAAATGGTTAAGAAATATTTTAAAAAATTTGACCAAAGAAAAACATTATTTAAAAATTATATTTTAATAAAATTA
>JAQSVH010174959.1:14872-29389 GCA_029448705.1 Adansonia digitata
GTAGTGATCATGTAGAGAATATAACTTACAAGAATTTGTAAATTTCTGTGAGGACCATGGAATTCGAAAACAACTTACAATAGCTTATATGCCATAGCAGAATGGCATTTGGAGAGGAAGAATCGTACAATCTTGAAGATGGTGTGAACTATTATGGCAAGAAGTGGAGTTCAAAAATGCTTTTGGCCTAAGGCTATCAACTGGAGCATTCATTTACTAAATAGAAGCCTTGCATTTGCTATTCAAAATATGACTCTCGAAGAAGCTTGGAGTGGATTAAGACTAAGTGTAGATCATTTCAGAATTTTTGGTTACATAGCATATGCACTTGCTCTTGTCAGAAAAGGAGTAAACTTGATGACAAAGGAGAAAAGTGCATTATTTTTGTGTTAGTGAGCAATCAAAAGCATACAAATTCTATAATTTTATCACCAAGAAAAGTCTCATTAGTCGCTACGTGTTCTTTAATGAAGAACAATTCTGGACCTGTGATGAAAGCAAGCCTGAATAGCTAATACATGCTGATTTTGAGGGTGAAATTGAAGAAAGAAGACAGCAGCCACTTGCCAACAATGAGCAACAACCATCTGTCACTCAAAATATTCTAGCCATAGAAGTAAAGGAAAGACCTCAATGTGTCAGGAGAAGGCCTGCATGGATGGAAGACAATGAGGTAACTGGATTGATCAATCCTTAGACCCACTTACATATTTTGCATTATTTATAGATTGTGATCTAGTTACTTTTGGAGATGCTGTCAAAGAAACAAAGTGGAGGAAGGCTATGGATGTTGAAATTGCAGCTATTGAAAGAAACAACACTTGGGAGTTAATGGAGCTTCCAAAAGGGAAAAAGATAATCGGTGTAAAGTGAATATACAAGACAAAGCTAAAAGAGAATGGTGAAATTGATAAGAATAAAGCATGTTTAGTGTCTAAAGACTACAAACAAGAGGTCAGCATTGACTATAAAGAGGCGTTTGCCCCAGTTGCAAAGCATGATACAGTCAGATTGGTGATTGCTTTAGCAGCACAGAACTCATGGCCTATCTTCCAGCTGGATGTAAAATCAACATTTTTACATAGTGATCTTCAGGAACATGTATTTATTGATCAACCTCCTAGTTATGTGATGCTTGGAAGTGAAAGTAAGATTTATAAACTCAAAAAGGCATTATACAGGCTAAAACAAGCTCCACGTGCTTGGTATAGCCGTATTGAAGCCTATTTTTTGAAAGAAGGATTTCAGAAATGTCCATATAAGTATACTTTGTTTATTAAATCTAACGAAGGAGGAAAATGCTTATTGTGTGCCTATGTGTTGATGATTTAGTTTATACTAGAAATGATCGTGCTATTTTTGAAAATTTTAAGCAGTCTATGATGCTTGAGTTTGATATGTCTGATCTTGGAATAATGCATTACTTTCTCAGTATAAAGGTAGTGTAAACTTCTATTGGTATTTTTATATCTTAGAAAAGGTATGTGTAGGAAATTTTAAATAAATTTCAGATGAAGAATTGCAATTCGGTTGGCACACCAACTGAGTTTGGTTTTAAGCTTAAAAAGATCCAGATGGAAGAAAGGTGGATAGTACCTTATATAAGTAGATTGTGCGAAGCTTAATGTATGTGACTACAACAAGACCTGGCATAATGCATGCTTTTAGTCTTATTAGCAGATATATGGAATGTCTAAGGGATATGCACCTTCTTGTTGTAAAAATAATTTTATGCTACTTGCAAGGAACTGCAGAGTATGGTCTATTCTTCAAGAAAAGTGATGAATCAGATTTGTTTGGCTTTATAGATAGTTATTATGCTGGAGATTTGGATGACAGAAAGAGCACATCTGGTTATGTTTTCATGTTTGGTTCAGGAGGTATTTCATAGTTTTCAAAAAAGTAAGCTATTGTCACTTTGTCAACAACTGAAGCAGAGTTTGTAGTTGTAATAACCTGCGTTTGCCAAGCAATTTATCTTAGGGAAATATTTAAACAGTTGCATGACCAACAAGAGAGAGCTACGACAATTTACTGTGACAATAGTCTTGCAATCGAACTTTCTAAAATTCCTGTTTTACATGGAAGAAGCAAACACATAGATGTGAAGTTTCATTTTCTGAGGGAACTTTTGAAGGATGGAAAAGTTGATCTTTTATCCTGCAAAAGTGAAGATCAAGTTGCTGACATAATGACCGAGCCATTGAATTTGCTTATGTTTCAAAAGTTAAGGGAGTTGCTTGGAGTTTGTATGCTTGACAAAATCTCATTAAATTGAAAGTTTGATAGTTTTCAGTTTAAGGGAGGGATTGTTAGGAATATCTGCTGAATTTTTTTGTTGACCATGTCAATAGGAATTTGTTTGGGTTCTTAGTTTGTTGTTTTAGTTTACCTAGTCTATGGGGATTAGTAACTGCATCTCCTCTTACAGCTCTATAAATAGAGTATTCTCTTGTAGTGTTTTTCAGTAAGTTTTCAAAAGCAATAAAGCTCAATTTCAGTTTTTGTTATTCTGTCTATTTTTCTTACACCTAACACTCCAATCTCCTTCTCTGACCTTTTTGTATTACCAAAACGTTTGGTCTGGCTGGCCTTTTTACATGCACATCTTTCGAATTGTAACAATATATTTATTATATTACCTGTCGGTGGTCTACGTTCCATAGTACGAATCAGGAAAGAGAGTTTCACGTTTACTTGCGTTAATAGGATTCCTATATAATGGGTTTCAATTTCATTTAAATAGAATTTGAATTTCTATGTTCAAGGTTTCCTTTATAGAGTACATTTAGAGATTTTAAATAGTTTTAAAGTTTATTTAAATACAAGTTCTTTTTTTCTTTTTGAAATAAAGTTATTCTCTATCTTCGTTTCATTTTTTTTTCTTTTTTCAACCCTGGTGGATTTGTCAACTATAATAACATGAAGCTGAGATAATCAACTTCTAGAACCCTTAGACCTGGAAATGACCCGTGAACGATCGATCGATCCCATTCATTTACTTGCGTTAATATCCCTCTTATCGTCCGATTCCAGACGGGATAGCAATTTGGATGACGGCTTGAAAAATTTAAGTCACTTTGCCACTCTATGCAGATGGTCTCACAACTTAGAAAATTTCGGTACGCTTTCTTGCTGGCATACACTTTCTTCATAAAGTATTTCTCTTTTTCAATGAGTAAAATTTATGGCTACTAAGGCAATTTTATAAATGTATCATATTCCTCCATCACTTGATAACTTTTAATTTACCTTATGCAACCTTTCGCAAAAATCCATCATCCTTCTCGTTAATTGATCACCAATCAAATAGTTAAAATGATATGCGCACGCAACTGCCATATTGTGCAAGGGACCTTACGAAATCAATATAGGAATGTTTTATTTTAAAATTCCATCTCACTCTTTCCAAAGGATATCATTTGCCAAAGATAATTATCGCCAAGTATATCATTCACTCTTATAATCTAGCAAAAAATCCCTCCAGGCAGGGACATTCCCTTTTTTTTTTCCCTTTAATTTTAAAAAACAAAACAATTCCATTAAAAGCAGTTGCGATTTTGGATGTAAATAATATAAAATTCTAAAGGAAGAATGATACAAATAATAATAATAAACACCCAAAATAAATCCCATTTCATTTTTGAAAAATAATTACAATCTAAATATTGGAGATTACAAAAATTTGTTGCATTGGAAGATTTTCTAAAGGCAAAATTGTAATATCAATCCCTATACTATAATCAAATAGTGAATTTAATCTGTCGATGTTAATTTAATATAGTCACCTCTCGTACATTAACTGCTGTTACTAACCGATGTGGTATTTAACTTTATGACATCGGTGCTGACTTTTTTGACTTGGCTTTTTATCAAAATTTCTATTTGTCAGCATTTGATGACATGGAATTTTGTTAGTAAAAATTGATTTCTTTTAGCCTTGTGTAAGTAATATAAAAAATAATTTTAATAATTAAAGAATAAGAAAACTTAATTTTAATTCTGATTAATTGTTTCAACTTTTTTCTTATTTTTCTTCTTGTTCAAACCAAAGTATTGAATCAAGAGTTAAACTTCCCAAATCAAAGATCTAACTACAACCTGATTTGTTTATATTCTACAAGAGATTGTATAAAAATATAACAACAAGCAGAAATTAATTGATCTTGGAATAAAAAATAATGAATGAGATTGCAATCAGAAGCCAACTTTTTAATCATCTTAACATATACAAAAACATAATCGTCTTTTGATTTTCCTTTTCTTTCCTTCTTTTTCCATTAATAAAAACCAATTCCTCTACAATCATGATGAAACTTTTCACACAAAAATACCTGGAATTATCTCTTTTCAAGGGAGCAAAAAAGAAGTAGAATTATGGCTTCAATGTGACCGCTAAAAGATTAAAAATATCAAGACCAAGATCAATGATAGCTTCTAATTGCAGGAAATACACCACATTTCATGGAAGTTTAAAAATCCTGAATTTAACAAACTCATTCGGTATGATTGCCAATTAGCAATAAAAAAAAACTCCTCGAAGAGAGATTGAAAATGACGTTGCAGTGGATGATTATAACGCACGTGGTTGTGGCAAACGCAATCGTGGGTCTTCCATTGACCGTTCCCTCTCCTAAGCTTTTGATGAAATGTTTGGTCTCTCTCATCTTGCTCACTTTGCGGTTGCCCTCGTTTATTATTCCCACTAAGAAAGTTCTCCAATAACACTCCGATGGATCGGCCCATCAGCCGTACACCCAAACCCAGTCTCGTTACTAACTTCAACAGTACTACCATTCAATTTCTTCTTCTCATCTCCTTCAATCAGTTTTTTGTCCAAAAGAGGACTCGATTCCTCATTATTGTTGTTGTTACCGCCAACGTTGGGGTTAGGTATTGGATTTGGGATTTTTGTTGGGGAGATAACAGAAAAAAAAAATGAAAAAAATATTTAAAATAATTAATCATAAATAAAAATAAGTTTTTTATTTTTAGTTATTAAAATTATTTTAAATTACATGTGGACGAATGAAAATTTAATGAAAGACATTAACAAACTCAACGTCCACATCATAAACGCGTAGCAGTAAGATTTCTCAGGTGCACTTCGCAAGGTCTAAAAATAAGTTGCATTGGCTTTTGAAGCATCTCAGTGAACAATGGTGTTTACTATCTTTGTGAACAATCTTCCTCAGTCGGTGAACTGGATTTGGTTGAGAACGGTTTGTAATAGATTTGGCAAGATCTTAGGTGTTTTCATTCTCCAGAAGAGATCAGCATCCGGAAGAATGGTTTTGTCAGATTCGAAACTATTGATCAGGCCAGATGGGCTTCTCAGAATCTGAATGGGTTCTGGGTTTTGAGCTGCAGAATTGGAATAAATGTTGCCAGATACAATCCAAGAGCGCCATTTTGGAGAAAATCAGGTAATGTTATTAAAGAAAATGTTGGGAAGTCCAATGATATGAGCCTGAAAAGGTCTCAAAGTGGGATGAGATTGAACTTGCCATCGAAAGGAATTCGAATAAATCGTATCGTGAGGTTTTGGAGGAAGAAGCTACGAGTATAGATGCAGGGAAAGGATTGGATTATAAGCAGGAAGAGGCGAAGATTATTCAAGGCAATATTGATAAAGAAATGCTCCATTGGCTTGAGAACTCTGTCGTGGGATGGTGTAAGGAGCTTTATGATATTGAAAAATTGTAAAGTCTGATATCTCAAAACGGGATCTCGGGATTGAAGCTCAAAACAATCTCAGGTAAAATGATGTTGATTCACTTTGAAGATGTAAGGGATTTTTAAAAAGAAATGCTTCAGAATTGGGAGTGCCTAAATATGTTGTTTGATAGAATAAAAAGATAGGTAGAAAGTGCTAAGGTGGATAGCTGAAGGACGTAGATTGATTCACTTTGAAGATGTACCTATCCATGCATGGAACATAACGACTTTTCATAGCATTGCGAGTAATTGGGTGAACTCATAAGCGTTGATGGTATAAGTCATATGTTAGGGGAAATATTCAGATTATAAGTGGGCAGTTGGGAAGGTTTGATGACCTTATTAATCTACAGGTGGGCAATTCTGTGTTTCCAATTAAGGTGGTTGAAGTTGATCCGGTGCTGATGCCTTTACTTTCTTGTTGCTGTAAGAAAAACTGTAACCAATCTTCCAAGTATATGGAGGAAAGTGCTAGTGTGAATAATCAAAATGAGGGGATGTCTGTTAAGAATCAAGTGTTAGATTCCAAGGAAGAGGAAGAGGTTCAATTTGGTAATGTCATTGTTGAAGATGGTGACATGGGCAGAGAAAAGATGGACTCTATCATTGGAAGAAGTGTAAATTGCACGCCGAGTCAATTGAATATTGAAGATATAGAGGATTCAGATAAGGTTAGGTTGGAGCTACAAAACTCGAAAGCCTTAGTATTAATGGAAGAAAAGTTTTAATTCTAACAGGGAAGGTACTCAATGTTGTATGAGATGATGAGAAATCTAGGGAGGGATTATCTGATTGGTTAAATTATAATGGGCTAAAAGTGGTTAAATTAGGTGATGATTTAGAGCCTCCTTTGCTTGAGGGAGGAAGCTTAGGAGTGGATAATTGTGGCTTGTTATTGGAATGTGAATGGGTCAAGTTGTTTTGAGCACATGAGGATTGTTGGGCCTAAAAGAGTACGGCTAAAGAAAAGATGGAAATTTTATGATGAGATAAAAGCTATTATTCGTGGGAAATAGCCAAACAAAAAGAAAAGTTATTGAAAAAGGAAAAGAAAAAAAGACAGAGGCGAAAATCCAATTTAATGGAGGGGAAATCGATTGAAAATTGGTCGTTTGTCACAGATTTAATGGGAATTGAGAGGAAGAGAGAATAACATAAAGGATTTAAGAGAAAGAGAGAAGAATTGAGACCAAGAAAACAGAAAATTTTGATGATATCTTTCATTAGAGAAACTCCTTGGTAAAATGCTGCCTATTTATATACAGTCATAGAATTTGGCTAAGGAATCTTTGTAAATTAATAACCAATCATATAGTGATAGCTATTGTTATAATAGATGATAAAAGGACACATAGCATTCTTTGGATTATCAACATCTAGTATATCTTCTCCAGCTCCCATTTCTGCAACGGTCATTTTTTTCCTTCGCGGCATCCAATTTCTTAGTTTTTTGCTTAGTTCCTCCGCAATTTCTGATCATTCCACTAGCCTGTTCACCATGTTGAACCATGACACTGCCCCTTACTTCAACGAATCCTCGTCCCCAAAGATTAAAAGATGGAAATTGGGACTTAAGCACAGTGTAGTCTTCCCAAGTGGCATGTTCAGGATCAAGATTCGACTATACCACAAGGAGCTATGTCACAACTTAGTTGTTCCTTTTGACTATTCTTTTGTCAATTACTAGTGCCAATTACTACTGCCAGGTAGACTAAGGGATTACCTTCACCATTTATTTATGAGGGAGAAAAGCTAATTGCCTTTTTATCACCAATTTTTTTCTTTAACAAGTTCACGTGAAAATGGGATGTAACTTGGAAGAATCAGGAAGTTTAAGCTTATTAGCAACAGCAACAATTCTTAACAGAATCTCATAGGGCCCATATTATCTAGAAGAGAGCTTAGGATTTTTTTCTAAAAGCCAATGAAGCCTGCTTATACGGCTATAACTTCAGATAAACCTCATATCCCACTTGAAACTTTCTATTAGTTCTAGTGCAATCTGCATAATGTTTCATACTCATTTAAGCCTTTTGTAGTTGGTCCAGTAGAATTTTCCTAATCGCTCATTTCTCTGAGTAAATCCTATACGATAGTAACTTCAGCTTATGCCCCTATATTCAATGAAAACCTAGTAGAAGGATACCCATATATTGCCTGAAATCGGGTTATCCCAATAGCTATATGGAAGATGATATTATACCACCACTCAGCTAAGGATATCCATTTAGCTGACTTAGGCTTGAAAAAGCACATGCATCTAAGGTACTGCTCCACGCAATGGTTCAACCTCTCGAATTAGCCATCAATTTGTGAGTGCTAAGCAGTGCATAGCTGAATAGATGCCCTTAATAGCTTCATAAATTCTTTCCATATTAATACTGTGAATACTTTAACTCGATCAAAAATAATATTTTTTGGGGCACCATGGAGTTTATGAACCTGACCCAAGTAAAATCCAGTGCTACAAAAGGATGAATAAGGGGAAGGAAATAGGCATACTTGGTAAACTTGTCTATAATGACAAGTATGCAGCTAAATTTTTGAGACATTGGAAGAGCTTCTATAAAGTCCATCATGACAACTTCCTATGCTTGACTTGAAATAGCGATAGGTTGGAGAAGTTTAGGATACGTAAAGTGTTCATCTTTATCTCGTTGGCAATTATCACATTATTGAACCTAGTCATGGACCTGTTTCGGCATCTTTGGCCAATAAATATAGAGCCTTGTCCTATAGTATGTGGCTTGCACTCCTGAATAACCTCTTTGGGGAGAGTCATGAAGCAACTTTAAGAGATTGTTCTTCAATTCTTCACTAGGCCCAATATAAATTTTGTTTTTAAATCTAAGAAGACTATTATTGAAAGAGAAAATTTTAAGATCATAGATAGGTTCACACATAAAGATGTTATTTTCTCTTGAGTAAAGGAACCATTTTCATAGCTAGCTTTTACCTCACTTACCCATGATAGTGTAATAGTGGTGGTGCAGACTATTGAAAGAGGCTTCTTTTTCAAATATTCTAGATAAGGCATCTACAACCTTATTTAAATTTCTTTTTCTATACTAAATTGAGTAATCTAACCCCAGTAGCTTTGTCAATCCTTTTTTTCTAAATGATAGTTGTGAACTTCTATTCTAGCATGTCTCAAGGCTTCATGATCTGTCTTTATAACCAAAGGTCCTTCTTTCAAGTAACATCTCTATTGAGTAATTGTCGTAACTATCGCTTAGCATTCCTTTTCATAAAGTGATAATGTCAAATGTTGAGGGCTCAAAACTTTACTTGATAAGCTATAGCTTTCCTCATTGAGTAAGAACAATACTAATTCCATGGTTGCTTAAATCAGTCTCTCGAATAAATGGCTTGGTGAAATCAGGTAAGGCCAATATAAAAGCAGAACATATGGCTTCTTTAAGCTAATCAAAGGCTGCCAATGCCATAGGACTCCATTGGAAGTCTTTTGTCCTGAGCATCTCTGTGAGAAGCTTGCTAATAACTCTATAGTTTCTTATAAATTTTTTTTATAATAGCCTATTAAGCTAAAAAATCTTCTTAAGGATTTTAGAGTTTTAGGCCTAGGCCAGTTTTTGATAGCCTCCACTTTAGCCAGACCTATTGCCACTCCACTAGCTGAGATAATATGCCCTAGATACTTAATTTGTTCTCGTCCAAAGAAGCACTTGTTTCTTTTGGTAAACAACTTATTAATTTTTAGAGTTTGCAAGACAGTTTACAAATTAGAAATGTGTAATCATAGATCTAAACTATATATATCATCAAAAAATACTAACATAACTTCCTAAGATAAGGAGCAAACACATCATTCATTAAAGCTTGAAAAGTAACTGGTGCATTAGTAAGGCCAAAGGGCATAACCTTAAATTCATAATGGCCAAGTGTGTTCTAAAAACTATTTTGGCAATGTCTTTATCCTTCATTCTGATTTGCCGATAGCCACTCCTGAGGTCCATCTTAGAAAACACTTTAGCCCCATTTAGTTCATCCAATAAGTCCTCTATTATAGGAATAGGAAATCTATTTTTAAAGGTCATGGCATTAAGCTGCTTATAATCAATGCGTAGGGGCCATTATCCATCTATCTTTTTAAGCAATAGACAAGGGGATGCAAAGAGGCTTCTGCTAGTTTGTATAATGGACGATGATAGCATCTCACTTATCTCTTTCTCTGCTTTAGTCTTTTGCTGGTATGGAAACCTGTATGGCCTAAAATTAATCGGTTAAGCATCACTTTTCAAAAGAATAAGGTGGTCATGGGATTTCTTAGGAGGTAGTCTTTTTGCTTTTGTAAAAACATTCGGATAACTGTCTAACAGTGTTTAAAGATCTTTAGGGTATCAAGAGTCTCACATTCATAGTTGATCATCTAGTGTTCTCCCAATAACTCAACATCTCTACCAACTAATTTTTACATTTTTTCTCCTGAAATAAACTTGAGAGAACCTGAAATTTGTCTTTCTTTTTGCTGCACATGTTTTCCATCTTTTTGGAAATTAACATTTAATTCATTCAAATCAAATACTAGTAGGCTGTATTTCTTCATCCAATCAACACTAAAATCATGTCACTCCTTCCCATATGCAAAACCCTTAAGTCATGAGTAAATGTAGTACCCTGCATAAGCCATTCTAGTTGTTCACATTTGACAATGCTGTAAGTTTCTCATCGTTAACTATAGCAATGGGTAAATGTTCGTTTGTACCATATCCAGACCTTTTTTGGCCCATCTCGGTGTAAGAAAACTGTAGGTGTTATCATTATCAATCATCATACTCACTGGCTTGCCCCTTAGGTTTCTTGAATTCTTAGAGTGCCATGACCATTATTTTTAGTTAGGGAATTGATGGAACTCTCTGAGTTTTCCTCTAAACTGTTAAGTTATTCTTATATAGTGTCACTATTAGGCTCTTCTATTTCCACCTAAGTTTTATCTACTGTAAGGGAGTTTAGTTACTTAGTTTTACATGCACCTCTAAGCATAAATATCTCTTTACATCTGAAACAAGGGTTTAAAGCTCGTTTAGTGTCTAAAGGAAAGTTTCTATTGTGGGTAAGGTTAGTTTTTGGTATGGTTTTGTTGGTCTGGCTAAAATTTGAGTATTGTCCTTAATTAATGGTTGTGTTTGTGGAGGTTACTGGATTTCTTGGGGGTGGCTTAAATTTTTTTGCTTCCAGCTTAAATGAAATCTCATGCAACTTAGACTGTTTAAAAACAAATATCATGCTTATAATTTCATTTGCCTTTACTCTAAGCATTAACTCATCTTTTAGTCCACTAACAAAACTGAAAACAAAGTATTTTTCAAAGAGAGTGGAGTTATACTATAAAACATAGGGCCTAAGTTCCTTGAACCTCTCCTGGTAGTCTTCTATGGTAGATTTTTGGATAAGTTCGTTGAATTCTTCTATCACGTCAGCGTAATTCTTATCACAAAATCATTGACATATGTCCACAATGAACTCTAGCCATGTGACAACTAGTTTTTGCATGACATACTAGTCAAACCATGCCTCAATTTTACCCATTAAATACATGGCTGCTATATCTAATTCTTGATGGTCTGTTATGGAAGAATGGTAAAATATTTTTGGCATTTTTTAATCCAACCTCTACAATTAGTCTCATCAAGTATTGGTAACTTAATTTTTGGTTTTGGAGAGAAAGCATTAAAACCAATATTAGAGTCGGACCTAATATTAAAGTTACTATTTTTAAAGGGCTTAACATAATCCTGGTTTGGAAGGCTATTGTTCTTAGGATTGGTCCTTAGGCAAAAGATCGAGCTCTTCAGGTTTATAGGTGTACTTATTGTGGTCATCAATTATCAAGATCTCGACAAGGTTCTTGCCTTTCTTTTTGCCTTGAGGTTGAGTTGCAAGTGCAAGGTGAGCACTACATCCTGGATTATGAGCACAAAATTCTTATTGTGCTAACGCATCACATTTTTGCACTATAAGCTCCAACATTTGACTAATATAACTATGATTCATAGCAAATTTCACATCTACACTCTTCAATTGCTCCTCCTACCATTTTCGAATGGTAGTTTTAGTCGCCTTCATTGATTCCAACTATTTCTTCAATCTTAAACTTTTTCATGAAGAGTGTTTAGTCTTGTTTATTCTGCCATTTCCTTAAGCTTCTTTTACTTTCCTAGTTTCTAGTAGCTAGATCTTGACAGTCTCTAATACCCAAGTTGTCATAGATTATAATAGGAATTGAGAGAAAAAAAAATAACAGAACGAATTTAAAAGAAAGAGATAAGAATTGAAACTAAGAAAAACGAAATTCTTTATGATATTTTTCATTGGAAAAACTCCTTTATACAATGCTATCTATTTATATAGATTTAGAGAATTTAGCTAAGGAATCTTTGTAAATAAAAAACTAATCATATAGTGATAGCTATTATAACAGTAGTTGATAAAAAGACATATCCCTTAATGACAGAACTATTTTGCAACATTTTTTGGATTAGTAGTTTCTAGAATATCATTTCCAGCTGGGATTTCTTTAACGGTCATCTTTTTCTTCTCAGCATCAAATTTTTAGGTATTTTGCTTAGTTCCTTCGCTGCCCATGATTACTCCACTAGTTTGTGCACGATGTTGAACCATGAGATTTTTATCAAATAGTGGCATTAATGGGTATCAAATCATTCTCAGAAACAAAGAATAGATAAGGTGTATCTTAGAAGCAAAAGCTACGTAGATGATGGGAAAACAACTTGGGCTCATGGTTGCGGGTGGAGGATAGGAGATTATTGACAAAAGTATGGAAATGCAGAACAAATAAAAGTAGGGATTAGATATTTATGGGTTTGTTTTATGAATTTTTATCTATCATCTGATTTTTTGGTATTAGGGTGCTAAGATTAAGCTTACGAGTTGTGTGTTTATGCATAAGTGAGATATCATTGGGGAGACATGTTGAGAGTAGGTTGGGAGATTTTAGCGAGGTTATAGGAAAGTTATGGATCTAAAGTGTAAAGATTGATTTATAGGGGATGGTTAATGAAAGCTAGTTTTGATTAAGTTTATAGGGATTTTATTAGTGATATGTTATATTCGAAGTTTTTGGAAAGATGAAACAAGTTAATTCCAGCTAAGAAAGTAACAGGTGCAAAAGTTTAGGAGGGGGTACTAAAATGAGCATAAATGATCGATTCTTGTTGAAGAAGAAAGAATTTAGATTGTGCCTGATTGTTGGAAAAAGAAAATGGAATTTACTGAATTTATAAGGACAAATGGAAGTTTTTTTAATGTACACAGGAGACCGAGATTTAGGTTAAAGGTGTAAGTTCTAGGTGTGTTTTAAGAGGTGGAGAAGGAAATATTTGGTAATATGGAAAATAAAATTGTTGTTTTTTTTTTTAGATTTGGTGATAATAATCATTCGAGGTACGGGATTTTGTTTTTTATGTTGATTGGCATTATATGGTGGGGTTTAGTGGCTTTGATTTAGACTAATAACTTTGAATATACAATTGATGGGTGTTTGATATGTTTTGCTTTGAATGGTTTTGGAGATTTGATTTTGGTAGGATCCATTAAGTTGTAAAGGTAATCTTCAAACAATCTAAGGGCTGCATGACTGAGCTATTCAAATCAAGATCTTTGAAGGTTCGATTGGTGAGATGAAGCGCTATTGAGTGATTTAATGGAAGTGATAATTTTATCATGAAACTTTTGAAGGTTAATTAACAGGATAAAAGAAAGATTTTGAGGAAATATATTATCTCCTTTAATGTAATGGCAGGTTTTATTATGGAGACTAAGTTGAATAAATGTTATGAAATTCATTACTAAAAAAAAATTATATGGTTTCTTTCTTTTCCGTCATATTCATTTCTAAGTCTAAGTGGATGGGTCTCATTATACCTATTAGATAAGAGATACTAACCTCTTATGATAAAACTTCAAGAGATTATCAATCTTCATTTTTATCTAAAAAAATTCATTTAATGGTAAACTTTACCTTCATAGAGTCCTAAATAATGACGAATGCTTAGCAAACTACTATAAAAAGGTGTCATGCTCCACTCGAAGGTAAGACACTACCTATAAAATCTCATATCCTTTCCTCCTTGACTTTACTAACTTAAGCATTGGAGCGCATTTCAGAGCACTCACTCTGATGCCCTCTAACCTCTTTTATTTTGCAAGTCTATTAACAACGCACCTATTGGCCCTCCATGTGTCATCACCAATTGGCATTGTCTGTGGGAAACTATCCCTCCTATATTAGAAATTTTAGCAATTATTAACTAGCACAAGGCTATGGCATCCCAAACAACCAATTTTGTTCCTCTCATCTAAATCGTCTTAGTAACAAGTCAACTGCCTATCGATTTTATGCTTGACCTTATAACTTCAAGTTTTGCTATAACATTGAGACTCCTGGCCATAATGGTAACAATAGTTCCTATCCCACTCATATTCCCATACGCCCTTTCTTATCTTCAAACATCTTTCACACCTAACGTCTAGCCTCAATTATCAAATTACTTTCACAATCTTCTAACCTCTCTCTCACCATCACCATAAGAAAAAAGCACCACTATTTGAGCTGAACTACTCATATTCATGGAAGCCTAACCTCTCCAAGCATTACCATCGCTGGAGCAAATATCCTAAACAAAGCCACTGTTAAACCACCAACAATAAAGTTGACAAATCTAGTAGTAGCAAGCATGTCGCTACCTCAATATCCTTTAATGTCCACATTATCCCAGGTCGACCTGTAGGAGCATTAGTTGGCCCAATTCCAGGTAT
>JAQSVH010174970.1:0-16011 GCA_029448705.1 Adansonia digitata
AAAAGCCAAATTAAGCTCCAATGGTTTTAACCAACTTACATTTTTACAAGCTAATAATCCCTTTTATTTTGGTGTAAAAATGTTAGTAAAATATCTTTTGTATGATTATGAAGTGGTCCTAGGTAATCCGGAATGATCAAAAATGCAAAACATTAGCAAAAGCTAAGTGTCCAACCCCTTAAAACACATTTTGGCCATGATGTATCGAACTTATGTATAACGTAACGATATATAATGTTAATGTATCGATACTTATACATGAAGTATCAAAACATTTGTTACCCAAAAACTGGAAACTTCATAAAATTCATGCAATATCAATACTTAAAGGCTAGTTATCGATACCCAACCATTGACCTTTGAAAACTTGACCTTTGGAGGCCAATATATCGATACATAAAGGTCATGTATCGATAGATCATGTACTTTACATGAAAATGACTTATTTTGGCTTTCTAACCAATTTCATTTATTCTATTTGGTCTTTGGATGACTTGAACCTTCCAATTAGACCTTTGAGCACTAAAACTTAGCTAAAGATGAAGGGGAGATGTATTTTTAGCATAAGTTTTAGATTAGGCATGGTTGATCTAGTGGAGGCCCATATAGAATTAGGTGTCTATAGCTGTCTTTTTTTGGCCATTGTTAAAGATTAGGAATAAAGCAAAAATCAAAAACATAATTTTTTTAGGCAATTTTTCATTTTTTTAAAGAAATTTAAAAATTATTGCCCAGAAAGATAATGATTTGAAAAACAAGTTTTTTTTTAAAAAAAAAAGAGAAAAGGTTTCCTTAAAAAAGACTTTAAAATCCACGGATATTTCTTTTTTTTTTCAAATCAAAATATGCTCTAGTCATCGATAGTCTAGAAGTGATCATCATTTTTCCCTTTTCTCTAATTAACTATCTTACTGGTTTTCAAACTTTTACAGCAAAACTTTGTGCCTTCAATCTTGGCAAGATAATCCTACAGCTTATTCTCTTAACGTACTTCTTTGTAAACTTCCAAGTCCACACATTGCAGCCTTTACTCTTTTTCGTGATGCATATTTCTAACTCAAGAGCTTCATGTGTTTGCACCTTTGTCTTTTCCTTGGTTCACATCTTTTTTTCACTTTCTTGCCTTAGGATTTCAACCTAAATGGAGAATCATTGATGTTGGTAATGCCTAATCATACGCCTTATCATTTTTTGTGGATGATAACCCATAAGATTTCTTTGGTAAGGATTATCATCATGACTTTAATCAATTTCCTTATTACGACGATACATAATTCTTTATGTTTATCATTCAAATAATTAGTCATCATTCCCACTTAGAAACAAATATGATGCATTAAACATTTCCCATAGTCATTTAGAGGGTTTGAAGTTAGTAAAAGGAAAAAGGTGAAATAAAAGGAATAGATTTTTCATCTAAAGGGTTGATCCATGTTCGAAGGCAATGGGCAAACAAATAGGGTTATCACAGAGATATTCAAATAAGATCCCCAATAGTGAATATATTGATAATCTTAAGGAAACTATCTTATGATTTTTTTTTCCAAAAATCAATCCAACCGGTATGCTAGAACTTTTCAAGATATGCTGACTGAAACATGCCTCATAGGGAAATTTTTAAAAAGAACTTTTATGCCTAAGCTATCCTTTTAATTTTCAACATAGGTGTCATCCTGTGACTTAAACTGTCCTTTGTTGGTTTTCAATATGAACATTTTTCTACATTTTTTTGATTCCTTTATTATGCTTCTTAAGATTTCAAAATTTATCCAAAAAAATTTTGCCAATGATTTCCAAGAAATAAGCCCATTAGCTCAAATGGTCATGCTTGATCAAAATAAAATTTTTAAGATATGTAAAATAGGCCAAGGTTCAGGATTTTAGAAACAAGTGATAGGAGACTCCAAAACTACGATCAGTCAAGTTCAAGATTTTTGATCGATTTTTCATCATATTGTTGCCAAAGATATGGTGTTAAGCAAGTCATTAGGTGGCAGCTTCGATAGAGAAACTACCACCTTGACTGAAGGATTTGAAAAACTATCTTAAGCATAAGTGAAAGGAGATGAACTTGAAGGACTTCAACATCTAGCTAAGAGTCGAAGAGGATAATCATAGTTTAGAACAAAAGATGGACTTCAAACTATAGAAGCAAAAGGTAAGACTAACAAAGGGAAACATATTGGTTCCAGTTCTTCCCAAGGCAATAACAAAGTTGGTGTTAAGAAGTTCAAGGGAACTTGTTTTATGTGTAACAAACTCAGGCACAATGTTAGAGACTTTTGTCAAAACAAGAACAAGAAGAAAAAAGTTCAAGTCGACTTAGTCGATGACAATCAGATTAAACTTGCTATTATTATGTCAATAGTAAACATGGTGGAAAACCTAAAGACTTGGTGGGTTAATACTAATGCTAATTGTCACGTTTATTCATATGTGAAAAGTTTCACCAAGTATAAGATGTTGTTCGTGATGAATAATTATTTATAGGAAACTCTTTAGTATGCAAGGTACGAGGCCATGGGAAGATGGTGCTTAAGATGACATTTAGGAAATAAATAAACTTGAAAAAAATGGTTCATGCTCATATTTTTGTTCTCTATTGAGCAAGAACAGATTTAGGTATTAAACTTAAGACTATAGATTATATATTCATCAAATATGCAACCAATAATGCAACTTATCATATTCTTGTGTACAAGTCCAACATTCTTAATATTCATGTCAATATGATAACTGAATGAAGGGATGCTTCATTCTTTGAAAATATATTTACATACAAGGAAATGCAAGAAAATAAGACTGCTAAGAAAACTCTTAAATCCTTAAGTAGTGATCCACAAATGGATGGAAAGGAACAAGTCAAACCTAGAAAAAGTAAATGAATTAAAATACCAATTACTTATGGTCTAGATTTTCTATATTTATTAGAAAATAAAAATAAAACTTTTAAAGAGGCTATGTCATCGTCAAAAATGCCATTTTGGAAAATAGCCCTTAGCAATGAAATATAATCCATCATGCAAAATCATACGTGGAAATTGGTGAATCTTTCTTATGGGTATAAAGCTTGAGGATCCAAATAGATATTTAAAAGGAAAATAAAAGTAGATGGATCCATCTGTGATAAATTTAAAGTTCGGCTTATAAGAAAAGGGTACAAGCAAAAGAAATAGCTCGATTATTTGATAAATACTCACTAGTCACGAGAATAACATCTATTTTAAAAGCCATAATAGCTCTTAACGATCTTGAAACACACTAAATGGATGTTAAAATGGCTTTATTGAATGGAGATTTAGATGAAGAAATCTACATGGAACAACCTTAGCGGTTTGAGGCTTTGGGACAGAAAAAGATGGTGTATAAACTTATTAAATCATTGCATGATTTAAAACAATCGTCGAAACAATGGCATCAGAAATTTGATAAAACAATACTATAAAATGGTTTTCACATTAATGGACATAATAAATGTGTATACATAAAGAATACAAATAATGGGTATGTTATTGTTTGTCTATATGTAGACGGCATGTTGATTTTAAACAATAACAATGAGATCATTCAAGCTACCAAAGCATGGTTGAGCAATAAATTTAACATGAAAGATATGGGTGTAATGGATGTGGTTTTAAGAATTAAAATTTTTAAAACACAAGATGGCTTGATAATAACTTTGGATCATTATGTGAATAAGATCCTTTAGAAATTCAATAAAATTGATGCTAATATAGCTAAAACACCCGTAAATGTTAACTTACATATAAGACAAAATATTGGTGATGCGATATCTCAAGTGAAATATTCACGAATAATTGATAGTCTCATATATCTCATGAACTACACAAATAATCATGGATTTACAAATAATCTTGGAAAGGGTCAATAGAAGGCTATTATAATTAGATATTTGCAATACACCTCAAATCATGGATTGCATTATATAATATATCAAATTGTGCTTGAAAGGTACAATTATGAAAATTGGATACTAAAGATTCAAAATCCATTAGCAAATTTATCTTTACTATTGGAGGAGTTGTAGTGTCTCAGAAATCTTATAAACAAATATGTTTGGCTAGATCTACTATGGAATTTGAATTTATAACTTTAGATAAATCTGGAGAAAAAGTGGAATGGCTTTTATATTTTTTAAAAGATATTCCATGTTAACCAAAATCTATGTTGTCAATATGTATACATTATGATAGTTAATCTATAATGAGTCGAGCATAAAATAGTTTGTATAACGGTAAGTGTCAAAACAATATCGTGGGACAGTTGCTCTCAAATAAGATTATCTTTATTGATTATATAAAATCAAAGAAATAATATTGCAGATTCACTTATGAAAGGCTTAATGAGAGACCAACTCTATAAATCATCAAGCAGAATAAGACTTAAGCCTATAAGTTTAAAAGTGTAATAATGACAACCCAAATTAGTTGAATGGAGATTCCAAGATTTGGATTCAAAGAGACAATTGAATTATGCTAACTTAGAGTAAACATAAAAAAAGTTAAGCACTCTAACCCATTCTTATGGTGAATCAGTGCTGTCTGCAAATGAATTAGGATAAGCTATACTTTTAATGATACTTATAGCTTAAAGAAATCAACTGGAATATTACAAGATACTTTTAATAAGAAATCACCTGCACGAGTCTAAAAAGTGTTATCTTGGTTTATAAGAAAATGCTGGATAGTTTAAGACATTATGTTCACTAGTTAGCCGATAAATTTTATAGTTATCACTAAGTAAGGTTCAAGGCCAAAAGCTACCTATCGTAAAGCAATAACTCTTTTTAGTATTAAGAGTTAGTTTCTCATTTTAATTAGACAATTTCTATCCATGTAGGAGATTGTTGGATATCAATGACTTTTGAATGTATATATACAAAATACGTACACCAACACGTAGATTATTGTATGTAGATACTATGCATAAATATGTTGTACAATTGATATCTATAGTGAATGAGAAATTGATTTTAAAGTGCGCCCACTTAAAGAGAAAGAAAAAGGCTTATGTGCAATTTCACATATATCTTAATTCATGTAGTATATATAGGTTAAGTTTTAAGATGGGTTAGGTCCCAAAGGGCACCCAAGTGTTTGTAGAGGGTGAGGACCTACACAAGCTTGGTTAGACCCACATACACGCAAGAGCCAAATCGATTTGGGTCAAGTCAGGCTTGAGCTAAGATTAAATGTGGTATGCCTTATCTTTTTAGAGCCCATCATTTTAACTTCTTTATTAAGGCCTAGTCCAACCAACGAATATGTTAGATTAAGACATGTCTTATCCGAGCAATTATCTATTCAAATTTTAAAATTGTTCGAATGATTTTTGTTTGAATTTTAAACTGTTCAAA
Organism: Adansonia digitata; assembly: GCA_029448705.1. NCBI lineage: Eukaryota > Viridiplantae > Streptophyta > Magnoliopsida > Malvales > Malvaceae > Adansonia > Adansonia digitata. The sequence continues at coordinate 5,378 of JAQSVH010174970.1, forward strand.
AATTATTTTTATCTAATTTTATAAATTGTCTTTAAAATAGTTTTATAGTCTATTCATTTATTTTTCTTTTTCCTATTTCTTATACTTTTATTCTATTTCAGTTCTATCATTGAGAAAGAATTCTATAGCTTCTCGATTCACTATGTTGTTATTGATAAGTGCTATCGAAGATGATGAGATTTAGGAGGCTTAGAGATGAATTGTGAATACTATCAAGCACCTAAAGGGTAGGCAAATATTGTTTTAAGGTTAAAGATTTCACCTTAACTCAATTTGGTTGTATTTTTTGTTCTTCAACTTCAATAAGTCAGTATTAGTTTGTCATTGCCAATCATGTTATATTCTTTTTTCTGTGTGGGAACTGGTTGTTGCATTTGGGAATCAATTCTCTCTCTTGTTTTCAATTTTTTACAATATTGAACTATTATTCTTATTTTCGATTTAGGAACTAGTTCTTAACATTTGGAGCCAACCACTTGCAGGTATTTTGTCCCTAACAGAAATAATGTTAGAAAAATTAGAGGTGGATAAGAATCTCAACTCGTGGTGCTTTTAAAATTGGGTAAGTATTTCACCCCTCTATTTTTGCTTTTGTGACACTTAACTTCATATGCTTTTTTTGTTGATACTTATACCTTATATGATTTGACCATTAGACAAAAAGAAGTAATGTCATTAGAAATGGTTGATATGGTATAATGGCAAATATCAAACATGCAAAAGCGGAAGGGCGAAAACAGAAGGATGAAAATAAACTTTTTACTTTGAAAATATAAAATTTTAACCTTATGACAAACCGAATGAAACTCCAAAAAATATAGTGTTAGCTTGAGAAGGTTATTTTTTTTATCACTCGATCAAAGCACAAAAGTAAAAATAAACTTTTTCCCTCTAAAATTTTGGTGGGCTTGAGCTGCTTCGTAAAATGGTTGGGTTGATTAGTAATGGCGTGGATTAAGAGTAGTTTGGGTTGGAAAGCAATTTAAGTTGTGACAGATTTCTTCTTGTCAAGGGTTAATGGGTTCAATGGTATTTCAAGTGTAACTTTTGTATCATATTTGTGCCTTATAATGTGTTGGGTAAGAGCACTTGAGAGGACATTATAAACTTGTAACATTTTCTTTGCTGAGATTGAATCTTACTTGTGTTGACAGAAGGTGCGTTTTGTAGGTTGGATTTTTTGGGGGGACTAACGACTTATATGATTGGCTTCGGTTGTTTTCTAGGCTTTCTCTTTTCTATCATGGTTTGTTGTTGTCTATGGATTATTGAGGTTGTCTCAAGTTATTTTGCTTTTGGGGGTTGATTTTCCATTTGTGGGTGGTTCCTTGAGCGATGGTGTGAGCCTTTGAGTTTCTGCCTTTGGTTGTTTCTTGTGCAAATTCAAGTTGAGCTGGGTTGAATTCATCTAGGTCCGCGTGTTATACAAATTGCCTTAACATCTAGTTCGATGGCTGTTCTAAAATTGGGGATGGTTCTTTTGCTGGTTTCCTAGTATTGCTGTTTCTTATTCTTAAAGGAATTTCTCTGCCCAGGGTTGATTTGATTCATTGTTCTGTTTGCTGACTGTGCTTGTTTTGACGATTGCTCGACGTCTGCCATGTTTTGACTGAAGTGGTGTTGGTCTGCTCTTTTGGTGAATTCTGCGCGCTTTATAGATGGCCTGGAGTTGACCACTATTCTGCTAGATGGTTCGGTTATGATGTGTAAAGGTTACGGTTCCCTCGATCCTATTTTGCTGGTGAATGATGTTGGCGTGATGAGTATTCTGCTGGTTAATGCGTGTGTTTATGTTCTCTTTTTTTTTTTTGGGTTGAGCTGTGTACTTTTGGTTTTGGATGCTTTGGGAACTTTTGGTGTTTTGCGCCTAGCTTATATTATAGCTTTGCAACCCAGTGGTTTTTTAATAATAATGTTTTAGTTGGCTTGAAAAAAAACGAAGGTAAACAATCACATCTGCAAAAAATAAAAATAAAAAAACTGCCAGACAGACTTTCCTCAGCATCTAAAGAATCAGATTGGTGGAATTACACGTCATGACACTCCCGTTTAAATAGTTACTATATAAATATAGAAGAGGAATATATTCCTCCCTGAGCCCTTTTTTCTTCTCCTCTTTACCCATCAAATTAAATAAAGCTTAATAAAGAAAATTCTATTTGAATTTTCATCTCAATTTTAATGAGATATACAATGAATCAATTAAGTTGAACAAACGGTCATCTTGCCAGTAACTAAATTGTGATCCCAGAGTTGCCAAATTGAATTTCTGGTGCCAAACATTGTCGATATTAAAGCTGCTATGTTCAATAAAAAAAGTAGGAATAAAAAATATTTAATTAATGAATACCATTTCCTAAGAACATGTGTGGTTCTGTATCTTAAATACTAAATTAAAAGTTTTTTTTTCTTAGAATTATGGCAGTGATAGCCAATTACCCAAAACACAAGAAAAAATAATATATTAATTATATTTCTCTTTTCATATATATATATATATAACTTAATAATGAAATTTTTAATTTTGAAAATGAAAATACGAATTCATCACACATGTTATATATTTTACTAAGTTTTTAATATATCTTGAAAAAATATGTATCATTTTATTCCCTTATAAAATATAAAAACTCTATTAACAATTCATAAAATAATTAATCATTATATTTCAGTGATATTTTCCTTTGCAGAATCAGCTCGGTATGCGTCAGCGTGACGCCTGCAAGCTGGTTTTGCACCCACTGTTATTTTTTTGTAAATTTATATATATGTATTTTCAAATGGCATGTGCCATATAAAAAGACATATAACATACATAGCATGTTAATTTTTTAACAATTTAGTTAAAACGTATCTCCAGTCATTGTTGATTAAGACGAACGACTTTATATCAATATATGAAAAAAATAATCCGTATGAGCCTTCTAGTTTATTTTTCTTTTTCTTTTTTTTCTAGTAATCATCTTATGATGGTGCACAAACAATTTATAGACTAGACTAAAGACCCAAAACTAAACTAATTAGAGTTATATCCTTACCATCAAGGAATCTGTATTCTAGTTAGCTATTAAAGTAAAGTTAAACTCTTATCACTAGAGTAGTTAAACTGAATAGGATTTACTTTATAATTTCACCTTAATAATATGATTTAATCATTTTGGTCTATTTATTATCATGTTAGCCATATAAAGTCCAACATTCTCCCATTTGGCCTATATGATAAACCAAGAACTTGAATAGGTGATAATTAAATCCAAAACTTTATCATGACTATAAGTTACTCAAGCCTCCCATTTAATTAAAGATTCATATAGCACAAATCATGGCGATAGCATTCTAATTCGAATATTCTCTTTCATGTATTACAATGCATGATCATCTCTAAAAAAAAAATTTATAGGATAATTCTTTATGAATAAAACTAGTATAATCATTCAAGGTCCATGTAACATGTAAATTGTATGTGCACAAACTATAACATGTTTATAGACTCTAAGAATAAAAACAATAAAATTAAAGAAGCCCAAAAATTTAACAGAATTTAGCTAGCCCCATATGATCCACATGAAGATTAAACTATTTTGTCGACAATGCCTTAGTCATGGGATCTACTATCATTAAATCTGTACTAGTATGATGGATATCCACTTCTTGCTTCTTTACATGGTCTCTAACAGCAAGATACTTTATATCTATATGCTTGCTGCGACTCTCAATTTTTTTATTCTTAGAAAAAAATACTGCAGATGAGTTATCACAATAGATTTTTAATAGCCATGCAATAGAATCAATAACTCTTAATCCAAAAATGAAATTTCTTAACCATAATGCTTGTGACGTTGCTTCATAACATCCAATAAACTCAACTTCCATGGTAGATGAAGCAACAACCGTTTGCTTAGCAGTCTTCTAAGATACAGCACCACCGGCTAAAATGAAAATGTATCCTAAAGTGGATTTCCTTGTATCCATACATCCACCAAAATCTGAATCCGAATATCCAATTACCTCGAGATGTTCAGATCGTCTATATGTGAGTTTATAGCCCTTAGTTCCTTTCAAATAATGCATAACCTTATTGGCAGCTATCCAATGATTAAGGCCAGGATTACTTCGATATCTACCAAGCATACCTACTATAAAACTTATGTCAGGTCTTGTACAAATCTGAGCATACATGAGACTACCAATTGCAGATGTATATAAATGCTCTCTATTTGCTCTTTTTCCAATTCATGTTGAGGCCATTGTGTTGAACTAAATTTATCCTCTTTCAAAATTAGTGCCACTATAGGTGAACAGCTTCGCATTCTGAATCTTTCCAAAACTCTTTTGATGTAGGCTTTTTGAGATAGACTTAATGCCTTTTTAGACCTATCTCTATGAATCTCTATGCCTATTACATATGGGGCATCACTTAAATCTTTCATATCAAAGTTTTAAGATAGAAAACTTTTGGTTTCATGTAACAAAGCTAAATCACTGCTTGCAAGGAAAATATCATCAATATATAGAACAAAAATCATGAATTTACTCCCACTAACCTAAGGTATATACAAGAATCAACAACATTTTCAATGAAACCAAATGATGTACAATGTTATGAAACTTTTATATACCATTAACAAGAGGTTTGTTTTAGTCCATATATTCATTTTTTTAGCTTGCACACCAAATGGCTATTTTCATATAAGCCTTCAGGTTTATTCATGTAAACCTCTTCCTCTAGATCTCCATTCAAGAAATCTATTTTCGCATCCATTTGATGTAACTCTAAATCAAAAGAAGCTACAAATGCAATGATAATTCTTAATGAAAATGGTAACTCTAAATCAAAAGAAGCTACAAATACAATGATAATTCTTAATGAATCTTTCTTAGAAACTGGAAAGAAGATTTCATGGTAATCAATGCCTTCCCTTTGAGTGAAACGTTTGGCCACAAGTCTAATTTTATATCGCTCAACATTACCAAACACATATCTTTTGGTTTTATAAACCCACTTACACCCAATGGTGATAGCCTCTTTTGGCAATTTAACTAATTTCCAGACTTGATTACTAGCCATTGATTCCATCTAATCTATCATAGCTTTATGCCAAAATATAAAATTTTCACCTTTCATGGCCTGTGAAAACAAAATGGGATCCCCATTAAGTCCAACATCATAATCAGACTGTTGTAGGTATAGTATAATCACCAGGAATTATTGATTTTTTTGCTCAATTGGATCTTTTTTATTCGACTGTTTCTTGCACATCTTGTACATTTCCAGTAGTATGATTAGTAGGGTTATTATCATCTTGTAAATGATGTTCTTGATTTGATTGTTCTCCAATTATTTCTACAGGTGTGCTTTGGAAAACATTCAAGTCATCTACAAGAGATTCGTCCAGTCTAATATCTTCCTCAATGTGAACCTTGCAAGGAAGATCACTTCCATTGAACTTGTGATCCTCAAGAAATTTTGGCATTTCTAGCTTCAACAATTCTAGTTGTATGAGAGGGATAATAAAATCTATACCCCTTTGAGTTAACTGCATAGCCTAGAAAATAACTACTAACTATTCTTGGGTCTAATTTCTTTATGTTTGGGTCATAGACCTAACTTCAACTAGACAAGCCTAAGTTCATAAATGTCTTTCGATAGGTTTCCAATCATTCTATAGCTCAAAAGGAGTTTTATTAATTGATTTGGTTAAAACTCTATTGGAAACATAAACAACAGTTTTTAAGGCTTCACTCTATAAATTTAGAGGAAGAATATTATAGCTCATCATGCTTCTTACCATATCCAAAAGTGTTCCATTCTTTCTTTCTACAACACCATTTTGTTGAGGTGTACCAGGTTATAATGCCTTCTTATTGCAGAAATTTTGCAAATGGACTAGACATTTAACCCATTTTTATATATCTCCCATAATATTCTCCACCTCTATCTGATCTTACTATCTTTATATTCCTTTCTTTTTGTTTCTCAACTTCTACCTTAAACACTTTAAAAGCATCTAGTGCTTTAGATTTTCAAACAGAAGATAGAGATACATAAATCTTGTATGGTCATCAATAAATGAGATGAAGTACTTTTACCCAATAGAACATGCAATAGGAGAAGGTCCCCAAATATCTGTATGTATAATCTTGGATTTATAGTGCTTCTTTTAGCTCCTTTTGTGGATTTATTGGTTTGCTTTCCCTTTATGCAATCAACATAAGTGTTAGTCTGTAAAATTAAGAGTACTTAGTACCCCATCATTTATTAATCTCTTAATTCTCTGTATAGAAATATGCCACAACTTAAAGGAGTTCTCATTTATAGCACATCTTTTATTTCCAGAAATCACATGCATAGTCATCAAATTATTCTCATACTTAAGATCCAATTCAACTTTATATAAATGATCAATTAAATGACAAAGTCTAATAGAAACATTATTCTTTAAAATTTCTATCAAATAATTTTTAAATTTAAGTTCAAAACCTAATAAATCTAGTTTAAAAATTGAAACTAAATTTCTAGAAAATGATGGAATATAATGAATGGTCCTCAGAGTTCCTACTCCTTCCATTTATGATGGCAATCGATTTTTGGAATAGACGTTCCTTTCATTTTCCTTTAGGTTTCTTAGGTTTAGGAAACCTTGCATGGTAGTAGAAATATGATTCATTGAGCCTAAGTCTAACCTCCATATGTTATGAGGAACATCTACAAAAAAAGATTGATAACATACAAAAGATGTGAGTTTACCTTTCTTCTCGAGCCATTTCTTATACTTTAGGCACTCATTCTTAATGTGTCCAGGTTTTTTTGCAAAAAAAGCATTTGACACCATCTTTCTTTATTGGTGCCTTTCCTTTCTTTTTAACCTTCAAAACACCTTTTCCTTTCTTGTCAGCTTTTTTATCATGAGTTAATAAGAAAGCTAAATCTACTTTCTCATTTTTCAATCTCTTTTTCTCTTGAACACACATGGTTAAGAGCTCATTAATGGATCATTTTTCCTTCTATGTGTTATATGATATTAATGAATCGTCCATACTCATTTGAAAGAGAGTTCAATATAAAAGTGACAAGGAACGACTTAGAAAACTCAACGTCTAGGGTTTTTAATTGAGCAGCTATATCTCTCATTTCCATAATATGCTTGCACACACTTTTAGAATTGTTATGTTTCATTCATCAAAGCTTTTTCATTACGGTAGTAGCCAAAGCTTTATCGGATTTAACAAATTAATTCTCAATGGCTTTCAAATAATCCTTAACATTGTCATAATCGGGAATCGATCCCCGAATGGACTAACTTGTATAGGATTTGATGTACATCACGCTTAAACAATTAGATTTCTCCAACTATACGAACAAATCTTTTTCAGCTTGCCCACTTGATTTGTTAAGGACATGTCTATCCATACGAAGGGCTAAGTCAAGGTCTTTACACCCAAGAAATATCTCAATTTTCTCCTTCCAATCAGAATAGTTTTCATCACCATTTAGCATTGGAATTCTAGTAGCCTCATTGATTAAAACAGTAGATAAAGCTGCAAAATGCAAAACAAAATTGCAAGGAGTTAATAATTTAATTGAATAAGTGACCTTACATTCAAATGTAAATCCAAACGTTCCTATGGGTAGAGATGCATGCATATGAATTTACAAAACTTAAATGACAAAACACTAACTTTAAAACATCAAAATTAAATAATACATACATATGAGCCTAGGAAAAATTTACTTTGATGTTTTACTATTTTATCCTTTAACCATTTTACAAATTAATTACTTCCCTATAGGGCCAAATAATTAATTCCATAATATAACTTTATGAATGCCATTTACTATATGTAGTTGTTTAAATTTAAAATCCTTATTTTAAATAATTAATAATTTACCCAAATCAGATAACTTAAAATGCTATGGCTATTCTTAAGTTAGTGATTTAGATTCCTTTAAAATGACATTTCAAATTTATGTGATAAGAGTTTACGGTAGCGGAATCACAATGTATCATGTTATAATATAATTCTCAATTATATGCATTCCATGACATATATGCTTTTGATCATAAATTTTTTTTACATAATATCATAATATATTTCATAACATATCAATGTGCACATCCATATTGTATTTCAACAATACACTTTATCATATATATATATATATATATGCAATTTAACTTTAAGCTGAGAGTAAGAATTTTTTGGACACTATCTAGAGAGAGTATATATTGCCAAAATATTCCTAGCATGCCAAATTATTTTGTCATGCAATAAAATCATAGACTATTTATGTATAAATATATTTATTATTTAATTAAACACTAATATTAAATAATAAATTTTTTACGTGACATAAAAAATCCAAAAAAATCATTAAAAAATCAGAAACCATAAAATATTTGGCTTTGAAAAAAAAACCCGAAACAACCTAGGATCAGTGGCTCACGTGCCACAAGCACCACCCCGCATGTGTGGGCTTCTACTAAGATGCGATTCCCAACCATCTTCCTTCTCTAGCAGGGGCGCACTAGACCCGATTGGATTTTTCTTGACCGACCTTATTAGATGCAATTAACGTCATAAAAACATGATTTAACATGAAATTCACATAACACGTGCATCAATTCTTAACAAAATCAAGAAAATCATTATCAAACAATCAAAATTTTATTATTTTCACAACTTTATCAGACCGAATTTTAATATAACACAATTTTTTTAATCTCTTTTTCTTTAATCCAGGGGTTCAACAACGTAGATAAATGATTAATCTATTAAAATCCTATATTAATTTTAGATTTACAAGAATTATTCAAGAATTTCATGATGAAATTTTAATAGACATAATTTACAAGCAAATTCATGTTCCACGCGTGAGTTATGTTTCAATGCGTATACACAGATTATGAATCTTGCTGGATGACCTGAAGAATAAGGCTAGAAAGCCAGGTTTTGATATCACATGTAACAATTTAATTAAAACGTACATCCAGTCATTGTTGATCAAGACGAACAACTTTATACCAACGTACGAAGAAAACAATCTGTATGAGCCTTCTAGTCTATCTTTTTTTTTTTTCCTAGTAATCACCTTATGATGGTGCAGAAGCAATTTATAAACTAGACTAGGGACCTATACTAGACTAATCAAAGTTAAATCCTATCATCAAGAAATTCGTATTCTAATTAGTTATTAGAGTTAAACTCTAATTACTAGAATAGTTAAACTGAATTAGGATTTACTTTATAATTTCACTTAAATAACGTAATTTAATTATTTTGATCTATTTATTATCATGTGTGCTACGTACAATCCAACAAAATTTTTATTTATTTTTTAAAAAATTGGAACTAAAACTAAAAATCTTCATGAGTTGACTTATTATTTTAAAACCGCGTAATTGATGTAAATCTCCAAAGGGTCGAGGTCTTGTTTCCAAAAATTATTGCAAAAACATTTTTGTGATATAACAATTTACGATATAACTTAAAATTTTTATTATTAAATATCACCTCTTTTTTTTTTTTTTTCTTTGAAGTGCTTCCTCGTCTGCTTCAAATGGTTACGTTTTGTCATTTGTAAGACTTAAGAGAATTTGATCAGTTACGCGTTTGTTGTATATAGTGCTAAGGGTCATCGACAAAGACCCCAAAAAAGAGAAAAACAAAGTTCAAGACTTTATTTCAATAATTTTAAACAATTCTCCAAAGTCACAAATCATAATTATTTGAAGACAAAATATAAGACTTTATTTCAATAATAAACCTTAACAAAATATAAGACTTTATTTCAAAAATTCTAAAAGTTTCTCCAAAAAGTCACAAAACATAATTATTCGAAGACAGACTCCACACAAAGGGGGAAGCACTGAAAAAAAATGATATTTAGTGATAGAATTTTAAGTTATGTTGTAAATAATTATGTTCCCAAAAAGTATTTGGGACAATTTTTTTTTTTCGATACCAGTATTCGCAACAATTTTGATACATATTTTTTTGTTGTAAAAAAATAGTTTACGATATCTATTAAAATATTAACAATAAATTGAAACTGATGAATCGCTCATGCTGCAAACGGTAAAATTATATATATATATATATAGTTACAATAAATTTATATATTTTAGCAACGCAATATAACTTGTACTAACTTATTGCAATACAATGCCTTTTGTATAACGAAAATATACTTTTCCTCTATTTATACAAATCATTCTAAAATTTTATTGAAAAAACTAAAAAATTTCGTGTAGTCAAGTAATAACTATATATATATTTTTTTTGGGTAAACATACAAGGATCAATATTAGAGAAAAACAAAATATTAAGGCCAGCTAAAGGATGTTCTCGACGCTGCTGCGAATCGTACCATTCTTGATGTCTTCTCTGCAGGTGGATGCCAACCCATAGTGAACAGAATTTTCCATACCCAGAAGAGTCTTCGTTCTAGAGACGTCCTCTGGTGCTAGTTTGTCACGCCCCAAAAGTAGGATGTAACAGGACAATAGTACTTTGAAACAAAGCTTTAGCTTTTAAGTAATGTTTCAAAATAATATAAAAGTCTTTAATAAAAACAAAATTTTAATCATATAAAAGTCTTTAATGAAAACAAATAGTACAAGTCTTTAATAAAA
>JAQSVH010174981.1:0-21043 GCA_029448705.1 Adansonia digitata
AAAATGGATTTATCTCAGTCTCTTTTGAGGAATATGATTTTTGTATATTATTAATGTCATATAAAATAATGATCTTCGAGACTATTATGGCAATGAATTATTGTATGAGTCTTGTTTCGTGGTGAAATTATATAACTTCATTTTTGGATAATTGCTTGACAAGTATTATGAAGAATTGAAATTAGCATTCAGAATGTTAAAACATAATATCATATTCTAATGGATCTTGACCCAATATTGAGGTGAATTTTCTTTTCAATAAAGTAGTATTTAACTAATTTCTTTAAAATAAAATTGAAATTTAAGAGTAGCAAAATAAAAATAAAATCAATAAATGAAAAAATTTTATTTTGCTTCAATCTCTTCCATAATGCATCTTCAAATATTACAGATAAAACTACAATTCGTGCAAAATATAATATGATATAATTGCTTTAATTTTTATATAATATTCATAAAAATGATTGTAATAAGATATTGCATACCTATAGTAGGAAGCTTTTTCTTAAGCAAAGGTAGTTTAAAAATCATTTTTGTTAAAAAAAATCACTTTTAAACTTATGTCTTTTAAAATACCATTTTAAAATAAAGTAAATCCTAATTAGATTAAAGAATAAAACAATCTATTAAAACTCTATCTATCTTTTTTGTTTTTTTAGGTTATCTTTTGCTTTTTCTTATTTCTACATTCGGACATCTTACTAAAAATATCAGTCTATTATTGAATTTGTTAATTATTTAATTTAATATGCGTTTAAAATTTATTGAATTATATATATCTGTGATGAGATCATAAAACCTTATCTACAATCGAAAATTAAATTTCATAAAGAAGAGATCCTAAGCCTTACCAAGGTAGAACAAATATTTTTTTTTTGATAAGATCAAGCATATGGGCATTAGTAAATTCTTTCTTTTACTGCCATCCAAATTTGTGACTAAAACCATTCAAGAGTTTGTTAACCACATTTTTTTTTTCTTTCTTCAGAAGGTTTCATAATATGATTTATTAAATATTAATTAAAATTCTAAGTCCACACCTCCGAATAAATTTGTGTGGCTAAAATGATATTAATATTTGAGAAAAAAAGAAAAAAATTGAGCTTTAAATGAGTTTCTAATTTTTTTTTGAAATTTTACATTTTTTTAGAGGACAGTAAAGAAACGAAGATTAGTTTATAAAAGAAAAAATAACATACATGTGTAAAAAAACTACGTAAATAATAATATGGCACTATATAACAAAAATATCTTATTTAGAGAATAAAGATTAAAAGTATTTAGAAAATAAAAAGTTTTAATTAACCCTAGTGTGTAAGAACAAGACTCTATAAACATTTTAATCTGTGTTGTGTTGTTGTAGGCTTCTTTTTTTTTTTGTATTTTTTATTCCATATGTAAGATCTACTTAGATCCCAAAACTTACCATATTCTCATGTTCTTTTATTTATAGGTATTAAAAAAATTTTATAAAAAAGTATAATATAATGATTACACATTCATATATTTTACTCTTATTTATTTTGCTCAATTTTAAAAAAAATTTTCTATCAAGAGATAATTATCATCACATTAAGATATGTACATTTAGTTCATCGATGCTGATCGAAATTGTGAAAGACCATATTTGTAAGCTTTCAAAAATGACATAAATATTATTCATTAAAATTCTCTCTGTGCTTACACTATAAAAACATAAATGTAGCATATGAATAATTTAATATTGTAGACTTTGTGATTGATGAAATAAGAAATTTAAAATTATAATTGTTTGATAATTATGTAGACATATATATTGATATTAAATTAACATTTTCTATTTATGAAGGTCAATGTTATTTTTAATTCAAAACTGCATGAATGGAATAACCATTGACACATATACTGATGAATTAAATTTGGTAGATAAAGAATCAAATTTTGGCACTATTTTTTGTCTAATTATATTGATGAATTAGTAAGACATGACTATAAATGTTTGAAAAAAGATATTTTTATTTTTAGAAAAAAATCCTCAAAAACAAAAATGGTGCCATATGATTTAAAAGGGTTTTCTAAGTTACTCAAATCAATAACAAGTAAGATATCATTTGGTTTATAAAATATAGTAACATTTATTTTTCATATTAGTTAATAAAACATCTTGTAAAGACCATATTCAATTAATTCAAAATTATGTAGCTTGATAGATTTAAAGAAATTGAAGAATTTCATTTGAGACCTTTAGGATAAAAGAAAATATCTAATGACTAATGGATGGTTTAAAGGATTTGCCAAGTAGTTGATAAAGTAGATTTCTAAGTGTGAAAATTTTTATCGTGGGATTAAAATAATCTTAATCCACTACTTTTCACAAATTTTTAAATTTTAGGTCAAAGTATAATATTAAAGATAATATGGATATATATTTCTAATCATAAAAGTAGAAAATTGTTTTAGCTATATTGTTTAAAAGATATTTGAAATTGAATTTCTAATATAAATTTTTTTGGCTTGCACTAAAGATATTTACAAGTAATGGAGATCTATCCACTTAAAAAGATGGTGGTGGATTTGCAAGAAAATTTGGCAAAGGTGAAAGAATTGTTGGATTTATTTAGGTAGTACCTTTTTATCTCTTATAGTATATTTTTGCTAAAACTATTTGACACAGTATAATCATATTTTGCTTTTTTTTTAATAATACTTTGATATGTCTATAATATTAGTCTTTCACTGTTAGAAGTTATTTACTAAAATACGATGGGAATAAATTAGGTTAAACCTTTCACAAGGTATCATTATTTTCGAATTCACAATTTTAGGTAAGGTTTCATAAAAGTTAAACTTTTCTAAAATGAAAATGGACTTACTAGAAAAACTTGGTAAGACATATTCTGTTTCCTGTAATCTATTTTGTTGTATATATGTAAATATATTTTGATGATAGCTTCTTTCTATAATCAAATAATGCTATTATGTTTTTTAAATTGTTAGTCTTATAGTTAATTTTTAACGTTGGTTACCTTAAGTTACAAGTTAGATGAGGACAACTAGATAAAAAATAAATTTATCTCAATTAATTTTTTATTTTAGTTTGAGGAATATGATGAAAACTTTATATGAGTAAAATGATGATTTTAGGATCATTATCGTGATGAACCATTATATGAGTTTTGGTTTACGGGTAAATTATATGATTTCATTGAAATTATTGCTTAATAAGTATTATAAAAACTAGGAATCAAAATTCAAATTGTCAAAATATCATATCATATTTTTTAAAGGATTTTGAATCAAAATAATTAGGGTGAATTTATTTTTAATAAAAGTAATTAATTTAATTAAGTTTTTTAATTAAAATTAAAATTTGAGAGTAGCAAAAGGAAAATAAAAATTAATAAATGTACTCATTTTTCTTCTTTCATTTTTCCTCTTATCAAATTAAATAAAAAAATTATTTTGCTTTTCCATAGTGCATCTTTTAATATTATAAACATGACAAGGATAAAATCAAAATTTATACATAATAATTGCTTTAATTTTTGCATACATTTCTTATGAGATATTTCCATGCTTATAATATTAAGTTTTTTTTTAAACAAAGGCAGTTTAAAATCATTTTTTTTATTTTCTCTTTTAAACTTATTTCCTTTAATAAAATAAAGTAAGCCCTAATTAAGTACTCTATACAATCTATTAAAATTTCATTTACCTCTTTCATTTTTTTCTTTTTCTTTACTAGTTCATTTTTTTTATTTCAATTAGTTTTGTCTTGTTCTTAAAATACCAAAGTCTAATTCTATTTTCAAACATCTTACTCATAGTCATCTATTAATGTATAATTAAAATTTTTGAATGATTCATATTTGCAAAGAAATTGTAAAATCTTTATTTATAATAAAAAAAATAGTAGAGATTTTAAGGTATGCCAACTTAGAATATTTTTTTAATAAGATCAAATGAAAAGGTATAAGCTTTAATGAATTTGTTCTTTTATTTCCATCTAAATTTGTTAATAAAAACCATCCAATAGTTAATTGCCTATATTTTTTTTCTTTGTTTGAAAATTTTTTTTTTGACATCTAATTTTTTAAGTACTAATCAAATACTAAGTCCCCATTTACGAATAAATTTATACAGCAAAATAACATTTACATTTGAAATGAAAAGAAAATTGAGCTTCAAATGAGTTTTAATAAAAACACTTTTAATAAAAAAAAAGTTTGAGATTTTGCATTTGTTTTAGAAAATGGTAAAGAAAAGAGAATTAGATGATGATGAAAAAATAGTTGGAGCATGAACTTTTCAAAAATAAAGCCATGTAGATAATAAAATAGGGCAAGTGACAAAAATATAGTTTAGAAAAATCTAAAAATAAAAATTTTTATTTAAGAAAACTAGTTTACGAAAAAAACTACATAAACACTTTAATTTGTGTTATGTTGCATTATGTTGTTAAATATTTTTTATATTAATCAATTTTTTTTGATATGTAAGTTTTACTTAGATACCAATACTTACCATGCTCTTATTTTTTTACTGATATTCAAAATATTTTGAGAAAAATATGATATGATGACTAAACATTCATGTAGTCTGGTTTTATTATTTACTTTTATTAGGAGAAAAATTATCATCATAGTGAGATCATTCGTTTCGTACACCTATGCTGACTAAAATTTTTAAGGGATCACATGTAGAACCCCTGAAAAGTGGTATGAATGTTAGTCATCTAAATTCTATCCGTGCGTACATTGTAAAAAATGGAAAGGTAATATTCAAGTATACGTTAAAAGAGCAAATGGTAGAGTTAGAATCTCAAGGAGTTAAGCCAACTTTTACTTTAGCTAATGATGTAGATTTCGTGATTAAAAAATAAAAGTAAATTTCCAAGTAAGATATTTAAAATTTTAATTGTTTAATCCTTATATGTTAACATATAATTATGTTGATAGCAAATTTATGTTTGCCAATGGTATTCTTTTATTCAAAATAATCATCGAAAAAGATATAATGACCATAGACAATGTGGTTGTAGTAAATGGAAAAACCAAATTTTGGCATAATGTTTTTTCTTATTATATTAGCACAATATGATTATAAATATTTGAAAAAAAGCAAAGAACTTTTTTTTGAAAAATAATATTCTCAAGAATCAAAAGATGGTACATAATTTTGAAAAGTTTTTTTAAAATTATTCAAATATGAAAAAAGTTATTATGTAACTTTTATTTTGATAAAGTTACAATATTTATATTAATAAAATATTTAGTATAAGTCATATCTTTGCTTAATTTGAAACCATGTGGCTATGATGGATGTGAAAAAGTTAAAGAAATTTCATCTGAAATATTTGGGATAGAAAAGAAATAATCTAACAATGAATGGATGGTTTGAAGGATTTTGCAAAGTTGTTGATGAAGTTAAAAATTTTTCGATATGAAATTTCTATTATGGAATGAAACATTCTCAATCCAGCACTTTTGACTAAATTTTTAATTTTGGGTTGAAGAATAATGTTAAAAACAATATGGACATGCTTAAGTTTTTGTTCCATATAACATTTGCTAGTTTGTTTTGATCATGTGAGTAAAGTATCATATTTTTTAAAAGCTGTTTTGAAATTTAATTTCTAATATAGATTTTTTTTAACCTACAAGTAAAACCTTTACTAAAAAATGAAGCTTTTTTTTTTTTACAACTAATGAACATTTATCTATTTAAAAAGATGGTGATAGATTAAAATTTGACAAAGATGAATGAGTTGTTGGAATTATCTTTTTTATATCCTTTATAATGTGCTTTTGCTAAAATTATTTGACACCATATAATCATATTTTCCTTAGTCGTTTAATTATGCTATGATATATCCGCACTGTTACCCTTCAATGTTGGAAATTATTTATTAGAAATGAGAATAAATTAAGTTAAATATTCCACAAAAATCATTTTGGAATTGTGAGGTTTCAAGTTGAACTTTTTGGTTTGAAAATTGACTCACTAGCAAACCATAGTAAGGACAAATTTTTTTTTGTCTTTTTGCAATTTTATGCATATATGTAATATATTTTGATGATAGCTTTTTTTTATATGTATTTAGTTAATGTTATTAGGTTTTTATATTGTTAATCTTTCATTTACAATTACATTTTAACATTGGCTATCTTAATTTATAGGTTGGATAGGGATAATTTTTTAGAAAAATGATCTATCCCAATTAGTTTTATTCCAGTTTCTTTTAAGAAATATGATGAAAGTTTATGTGTTATTAATATGAAAAATGATGATATTTAGGACCATTATTTTACATTACTATGATGAAAATTTTTATTAATAAGACTATTAATGGTAGAGCTTATTCGATGAGTTTTTTAGGCCAAATTATATGAATTATTATTTGATATCTATTATGAAGAATTAGGATCAAAGTTCAAAATTTTATAAAACTCAAAAGATTTTTACTTCTTTTTTAATAAAGTAGTTAATTAAGTTAAAATTGCAATTTAAAAAAAAATAAAATCTACAAATGTACTTATTTTTCTTTCACCTTTCTCTTCCATCAAATTAAATATAAAATGACATCTACATTTGAGAAGAAAAAAAATCAAGCTTTAAAAGAGTTTTAAAAGTATTTTTAAGAAAAAGAAGAACAAGAAAAAAAAGATTAAATAGTGAAGAAAAATAATTATAAAACATAAATATGTAAATCAAAAATTCAAAATAAAGCAACATAGATAATATTATGGCATTATGTGGCAAAAATGTCTAACTCAAATAATAAATATCTAAAACAAAGAAATTTTTAATTTACCCTAGTGTAAGAAAAAAACTCCATAAATACTTTAATTTATTTTGCGTTATATTATCTTTTTGATCTGTGTTGTATTGCTAAAGAATTTTTTATCTATATTGTATTTTAATTTTTTTAATTTTTATATTTTAAAATTCTTATTTTGGTATATAAAATTCACTTAAATTTCAATACTTACCATGTTCTTATGTTTCTTACTTTTTACAAATGATACAAAATTTCAAGCAAAAATTTGGTACAATGATTAAGCCTTGATTTTGTTAAATTTGATTTTTGCTAGTAATAATTTGATTTTCATTATGAAAATATATACTTGTTTTGGAAATAATGTTATGATGTTATGTACATGATTTTACAATTTTTCTTGGTATTTTTATGTTGATTTATGGTGAAATATTTTGGCATATTCATTACTTTTAGTGTTTTCATGCATCTTTAAGCTTGATAAAATTTAGGACTTGTATTTTTGTTGATATTTACGAAATTACATGAAGAAAAACAATATTTTTTGATGTTATTGGTGTTGGCCAAATTTGATACTACACTTGGAATAAATTCTTGTGCCTAATTTCATGTTATCTTGGATTATTTTGTTATATTTCAAACTTGTAAAGGCCTAAATATAATTTTATAAAAAATTTCAAGGCCTTGGAAGGGTGTTTTCCAAATTGGCCAAACCATGCACGGACTTGTTTGTGAAGTCTTTCATTATTTTTAACCTATTATATATATATATATAATTTAAAGACTAATTTGTAAAAATAAAAAATTTTGTTTCAAGGCTTACCATACTTTGTCGAATGCACCATGCACACTTACGGATGTGTTTCATGCATTTTTAACATGTTTGAATACATATCATGTATTTTTAACCCATTATGAACCTTTTTGCAATTTTAGTAAAGTTAAAGACTTATTTGCAAAAAAATTAAAAAATTATTCCAAGGCCAAAAGTGCATGGTCGAATGCTTTTTGTGGCCTTTGGTGTGATTTCTATGATTATTATGATGTGTTTTATGGTTAATTATGATATTTATTTCATGCATGGACTATTTTGCAAAGTTAGAAACCTTTAGAGTCCATTAAGAAAACCTTACATTTGAGGGTTAAAGCTATCATTTCTTACATCAAATTATCCATCTAGAGTATTTTGGCCATTTAGAAACATTTTTAACATTTTTAGCCATTTTGGGGTCTAAAATGTAATTTTGAAAAATTTAAAGGCCTAATAACAATTTTTACATTTTAAGTCAAATTTGATGTCTAAATTACCCATTTAGGGTATAATTGTCATTACACATCATTTTTAATTCTTTAGGGTTATCAAGATACTTCTATATCTAAGATACACTTTGGGAATATTTTAGTAATTTATCTTAGAATCGAGTCTTTTATGATCACTAGGATACTTCTATGTTAAAGGTGCATAATAGGGAAAAATTCATCATTTTATGAAGTTATCGAGTGCTTTAGTGTTATCAAGGTACTTTAGTGTCCAAGGTAGACCTTAAGGATATTTTACTAATTTATATTAAAACCAGGTCCTATGTGATCATCGAGATACTTTTATATCAATGCTGCATAATAGGAATAGATTCATCTTTTTATGATAATATCAAGTAGGTTAGGTTACCTAGATACTCTTATGTCAAAGCTATACCTTAGGGACATTTAGGTAAGCTATCTTAGAATCGAGTCTTTTAAAGTCACCAAGATACTTCTAGGTCAAAGGTGTCCTTTAGGGGTACTTAGGATAAGTTTTATTATAAAATCATAATTTTTAAAATTAAAGCAATGTCTCCAATTAGAAGTAATACATAGAATGTCTCTAAAAATATAAAAAGGGTTTCGCTAATTATTTTTGTAATGACATATCCTTTTAAAAACAAAAAACTCGAGATTTTTATGAATTTCAAAAAAATCAAACCTTTTGTATTCCTTCAGCCCTTTGATTGGATGCAAAAAAATATTTTAATTTTTAAAACCTTTCATATTCCTTCGGTTTTTTGATAGGGTATGAAAAAAATGATATAACCATTTATGTTCCTTTGGTCTTCTAGCGGTATACGGAAGATATTTTGATTTTCAAAAATATTAAAAACTAGATTTTCTCATACGAAATAATAAATTTTGGATTCAAAAATTTTGGAAATATGGGAATTATGATTAAATATCGGATACTGAAACCAAGTAAAAATCAAATTTAAATTACACACAATTAATAAGACATCGATTACTAGGTGTCATGAGAGGGATTGATCCTTATTTGTGATTGTAACGAACTTTCAAAACCCTTTCAAGTGATATCTAGTATTCTCATAGACCTTAGAATTTGTTTTCAAGGGTTTCATAATCCTCGAAATACAAACACTAGTAGGTAACCAATCTCACCTAGCCAATATAAATTGGTGGTGACTCTAGGATAGATAGTCATTTCATAACAATTATTTAGGGTTAAGTTAATTGAGCAATTTATTTTGACAATGTAGCACCCAAAAATAAGGAAAAATAGAACGTTATAGCCCCTAAGAATAAAAAATTAATGATATATATAGTAACAAGGGGTACTCTTGCTTTTAAGTTTAACTAGTTAAGATTCGTATCACAACCATGTTGTGACAAAATGCCTCTGTGATGCTTGCAAAAATTTGTTTTCAAAGAAAACTTGAAGTGAAGTCTATACTAACCTCAGTCAATAAGGATTAACAAGGATTTAATGTTTTCAATATATTAGTCCTCCAATCTTAGGGACTTTTTAGGCATAAATGCTTATACTCAAGGACTCATTAGGCAAAATATGTTCTAGTTTTGGCTAAAATATAAAAGTGTTTAACCAAAAGAAATCATGCTGGAATTTTCAAGATGGCATTTTTATTCCATGAAACTTATCAAAATGCAAGAAAATGAATGAATAGGTTTAAAACATGTTAGGGTGAAGATTCAAGCATGTTTTAAGCATGTGAAAGTGGATTAAACATGACAAAGATGCATAAGCAAGGGTTGCTTTGATGGTGAAAAAAAAAACATGGCATATTTAGTCATCCAAGCAACAATAAAACATCAAAAGATCATTAAAAGCCCAAGACTACCACATCCAAAGCCATAACAATGCATGATAGTCCTAAAATGGTCATGGTGATATGAATGGCTCATTAGAATGATGTAAATTGGAAACTAGAAAATAAATAAAGCAAGGTAAAAATATACCAAAAAACATTTCAACCTTAGCCTTTACTTGGAGAATAACTTAGTTTCTTCCCTTTCTTTGTAATTGATTAGAAAGAAATGATGAAAAAAAGAGCTTTTTGGTTATGGTATGGATGGAGGCAAGTTTGGTGATGAAAAAAATAGGAAATAAAGTTTTTTAAAAGGATTTTAAAGGGCTGAAAAGGGAGCTAGGGGAACGGAGGAAGTGTTTTCCATGTAACAATGTTATGTAGGGAAAGAAAGTATAAGGATCACTTTTGTTGAGCCAAAGTTGGCTCCCTTATTGTCCAAGTTCAATTAATGCATTTTGGAGCCAAAACAAAGGCATTTTTGGCTTCTCCCCATGTACCAAGGTGACAATTCCAAGTACTATGTACAGTTGTCTTTCTTTCTATTGGTTATGGCAAGCAGAATAGTGGAGCAGGGGGGTTAAAGAGGTCTACAACATGTAGAAAAGCCAAACATTCCCCTAAATAAACCATGCAATCTATGAAAATGTCCTATTTTCAAGCAATTTTGGGCCTCAAAATTTGTTAAAGCCCAATTAAGTCTAATATTGTAATATGGTATGAATTTTGATGATTTTTGTTGCCAAAAAGTGCCTAAATTTGATTTTGAGTTTAATAGTGCATGGGCTGAAAATGGTGTAAACTAAGTAAAAATGCCTATATGTATCGATATATTGCAGATTCTATCGATACATCTTGCCAAAAAACCCTGAATATATCAATATAATTATGTTTGTATCAATATATTTTGTCCAAAAATTGAATTTTAACCACTACCAAACCTTTGTATTGATACATTTGACCTATGTATTGATACATTAAGTGAATATATCGATATTTCCTCTATTTGTATTGATACAACCTATGAAATTTTGAATTTTGATGACGCAGAGGCCCTATATCGATACATAGAACCTATGTATCGATATATTCAT
The DNA here is from genome assembly GCA_029448705.1 of Adansonia digitata. Lineage (NCBI taxonomy): Eukaryota > Viridiplantae > Streptophyta > Magnoliopsida > Malvales > Malvaceae > Adansonia > Adansonia digitata. The sequence continues at coordinate 10,944 of JAQSVH010174981.1, forward strand.
GCAAAAACATGAAATTTACACATATTTGTCTCTCTGAACCTCTTATCGAAGCTAGGAATAATGGGGAACAGATCCACGCTCAACTAAATGATTTTGATGGTGCCTTAAATAATGACCTATGCTGCCTTGAATGTTAGCTCAAAGAAATAGGATGTTTATATAACCTTTTGGCAAACTATGCTTTACTGATTCTTTTATGAATGCTCGAGCTACCATTTTTAGGTTTTTAACTCGAAGCCTTCCTTTTTATCACCTTTTTGTTTATTAGCATGCCTTATTTGGTTATCATCAATTTTTTTTTCTTTTTTATTTTTGCAAAATGATATTGCCTTTTAGGCGTAATATTTTTTACATTATTAGAATTGATGAGATTTGGTGAAGTGTTCCCATCCATTTATGCCAAAATCAATGCTACTATAGAATATGCCTTTTTAAACAACAAAGGCCCTTTCCTAATTTGCGCCATTGGCCCCATGGATTTTTTTGTGTGGAAAGGATTTTCTTTAGTACCAATTTCCCCTCATGCAATTTACTTGGGCAGAGTTTCTTGTCATGGGCTCTCATTATTCTTTTTTGGTATATTAGCCTATGTTGGATCACCTTTAACCTTTTCTCTTTAATGAAATTTAACTGTTCATATCGATTTAAAGCCATTTGGTTTCTTTTAGTTTAGTCTCTATCCGTACTCAGAGTGAGGGCATCTCAACTTTAATTTGCAAAAGAACCTTTGTGCCATATACCAATGAACAAGGGGCAACTCTAATTGAATTCTAAACTGAAGTTCAATAAGCAAGGAAGGCAAAGTGGAGTTCTCATGCCAATCCTTATAAATCTCCACCATCTTCCTCATAATCTTATTGATATCTCCATGTATCATTAGACGATATATTGCCAAATTGTGATATGAGATTTGAGTTTAGTATACACCTCTATCATCAATTTATTATTAAAATTAAAGATGTTATCTGTTATAATTCTCTCGAGATTTCAAATGGGCAAATATATTGGTCTTAGGAATTTTATCATTGTTGACTTTGTTACATTTGCATAAGAGGCTACTTTGACCCATTAAGTGAAGTAATCCATGGCCACCAAGATAAAACAATAATGGTTCAAAGCTATAGGGGTAATTGGCCTAATAACACCTATGCTACTTGAAACTTATGGCATTTTCGGGCGTACTTGTTAATGTCACCCTCCAGTTATCCACAAGTAGCATAGCCTTATGATTTGTCTTTCCATTTATGCCCATTGGCATGAATTTTGCAGAACCCTTTATGTACTTCCTCCAACATTCTTTGTGCTTCAGATGTATCCACACATCTTAACAATGTTCAATCATAACTTTTCTTGTAAAGGATTTTTCCATCTAGAACAAAGCTCATTGCCAACTTGCTTAATTTCCTTTTATCATTTTCAAAGGCGTATGGATATTCTTGACCATTGAGGTATCTTTTGATGTCATAATACCATAGATAGCCATCTGCTTCTGCTTCGATGTTATGATAACGTGCAGGAGACTCATATATACTCATTTGAATTGGGATTACTTCTTGTCGCTCATTTACTTTGATTATCATGGTAAAAGGTTGCTAGTGCATTTGTTATTTGATTGTCATTTTGAGATAAATGGATGAATTCCAACTTCACAAACTCTTATAGTTATTCTAGAATCAATATTTGATATTGTAATAACCTTGAATCTCGAGTTTCCTATTCACCATGTAATTGATATATTACCAAGGTTAAATTCCTATAAACTTTTAAGACTCGGGCTTTCCTTTTTGTGGCTACGTAAAGTCCCATGACATATGCCTCATATTCTACCACATTATTTGTGCAATTGAAATTTAATCTAGTAGTGAAAAGATAATAGTCTTCTTTCAGAGATATTAAGATGGCCCTAATTTTGTGGCCTAAAGCATTTGAAGCCCCATCGAAATACATCTTCCACATCGATTCCTTGGCTTGTTCTGGTTCCTCTTCAATGGAGATAATCATTAAATTCTTATCAGGGAAATTAAATTCTAAGGGTTGATAATCATTAAGCATCTGGCTTGCTAGAAATTCGGTAATAGCACTTTTATTTATAGCTTTCTGGCTCATGTAGACTATATAATATTCCAATAACAAGACCTGTTATCTTACTATTCATCCAAACAGTGTTGGTGCTTTAAAGAGGTACTTGATCGGATCCATTTTGGTAATTAGCTATGTGGTATGATATAGCATGTATTATTAGAGCCTTTTTGTAGTCTAGACTAGGGCATAACATGTTTTCTCTATTTGGGAATAATTTACCTCATAATTCAGGAACGTCTTACTTAGGTAATAAATGGCTCTTTTTTTTCTTCCTAGGTTCATTGTGTTGCCTTAGCATGTACCCTATTGACCCTTAAATACCGTGAGATACAGTATGAGGAGTTGCCTTAGAACTAGTGGTACTAGCACTGGTGGATTTGACAAATAATGTTTCACTTTTTCGAAGGCAATTTGGAAATTTTCATCCCATTCAACTAGATCATGCATTTGGAGGAATCAAAAAATTAGATCACATTTGTCCATAAGCTAGGAAATAAAATGGGTAATGTAATTCAATCTTCTAAGGATACTTCTTACTTTTTTTTGCATACATAGATGTATTAATTCCTGAATGGTTCTAAACTTATTAGGATCAACCTTAATCCCTTTTTCACTTATAATAAAGTGTAACAAGTTCCCCAATCTAGCTCTAAAGGTATACTTTGCCAATTCAAAATTAATATTTTCTTAACCTTTTAAACAACTGACATAAATTTGTGACATGCCTTTTCTTTGGGGACAATTTTGCAATCATGTCATCTATGTATACTTTAATCTCTTTGTGCTTTATATCATGAAATAAAGTGACCATTGCCCTTCGATAGGTTACCCTAGCATTCTTTAATCTAAATGGCATCACTTTATAATAAAAACTTCCTTACATTGTGATAGATTTGGTCTTTTCGATGTCTTTTAGCACCATTTTAATCTATTATTCCCAAAGAATCCATCCACGAAAGAAAATAAATAGGTCTTCATGGTGTTGTCAACCAGAGTATCAAATAGGGATGATTAAATTATCCTTTAGACTTGCTTGATTCAAATCTTGGTAATCTATGCACATTCTAACTCTTCCATCTCTTTTAGGAATTAAGATGACATTCACAACCCATTCTAGGTATTTTGCCACCTCAAGAAATTAAGCCTTAAATTGTTTCTTTATCTTTTCTTTAATTTTCAAGAGCATTTCCTATTTCATTCTTCAAAACTTTTGTTGAATCGACTTGCATCTTGGTTTCAGAGGCAACTTATGGACTACAATCCTTATATGTAGGCCTGGCATATCTTGGTAAAACCATGCAAAAAGATCTCAAAACTCCTGAAGCAAACTTACTAATTCTTCTCTGGTAGAAGGTGTAAGAGTAGTCCCTATACTAACTTCTTTTCTATCATCATTATTATCCTTTAAGTTTATCACCTTTGTAGGTGCTTCATGAGGTATTATTCATTCATCTTCTTGTTTAATTATTTTCAATAGATTAGAAGGCAAAGTATAATCATCAACATCTTTTGTGAAATTGATCTTGTTTGAGCAAACAACCTATTCAAAGTTGACCTTCGAATCTTAAGTGAGATCTTACGCTTTTGTTTAATCAAGACATCGATAAAGAGAAGAAAAAAATGGACAAACGAAAATATGGCATGATTTGCATGTTTGTAAGTAAAAAGGAAAAAGGAATATTGGTATGAAAGAAAATTGAATATGCACAAAAGGTTACACGTATTTCATTTCTGTATGTGATGATTTAACATTTTAAGTTCTTTAGAAAAAGGATCTTTAGATGTCCAAGTGAGTACCTAAAATTACTCTGGAATTGATCACTATTGTGACATTTGTGTTTTATTTTCTTTCAATTTTTTGATTAATGACCCCTTTGTGGTGGAAAGTTTCTTTCAATAATGGGTAAAGGGCTGACTTCTGGCTTGACTCTTGATTGATGGCCTGAATTGGTTTTTTCCTTAAGTTTTGCTCTCTATATTTTATTTCTGACTCCATTTCGACTTAAAACCTAGTCCATGTTTTTCTTTCTTGCCAATAATTTAACGGATTCGCTTATCTCCTATAAATATTTTCCAAGCCCTTTTCCAGCTAGGACACATTTTCCTACTATGAGCTTGAGGCTCATATAGGTGTCTTTTGAAAGCCTCAGCTTCAAAATTAAAAAGCCTTCCACAACAAAAAATGGCATTAACAAGCCCTTTTTCCAGTTAAATGGCATTAACTATAGGTGTTGCAATTTGTTGTTATAGAAAAGGCTTTTGTGGAAGTAATCCTTCTTGGCGGTATTTCATCTCGCTAAACAAAATGAAATTATCAGCAATAGTATTATTTATTAGGTAATCAAGTTTATTTATCAATATATCTTGAGAACATATGCTTCGTTAAGCATTTTTTAACCAAGCATTCTGATGCACCTTCAAACTAAGCAATAAAGCTAGGACAGAAATTTTTGCTAATTGTTGTTTTATTTGCTCCACAATGCCGTACTCACTGTGTTTTATAAACATAAGAAATTTAACTGCTTCCTTTTCTTTCATAGGTTTCTGAACTTCTAGTGGGACATAGTTAGTAACTGTGACTTTTTCGGATGTTTGTCCATTTGATTTTGCTTTGCCACCAGTTTCACTGGTTTTGAAGCCACAATGACAACCACTTCTATTCACTCGGCTTACCCCCGTAATGTCAACAGTAGCTAATTAGCCTGTAACAACCTTCGGAGTTATCACTTCACTATCATATCTCCATGGCACCTGCTTATTATCTTTATATAGAAAGGGTGCTAGTGTTTTGAAATGAGTCTCAGAGTAATTTTAGTTTTGGGAGGTGTAGCCTTCAGCTAGTTGCAATAGATGATAAGAAGGTGATCGACACCATAAGTTGGTTATGACGATCCTTCATCGATTATGTTTGTTAACTTTTTTTGATCGTTTCCTTCATAGAATTCAACTTCACCATTATCCATTATCCTTTGGATCATGGCTGAAAATTTTGAACAATCTTGTAAAGTATGTTTTAAAGACATGTGAAACTTGCAAAAGTAGCCCTAAGATTAGATTAGTTCCCGATGCTTCTATGATTTTGACCAAGGATTTTGCCTTCACTTAAGATCACCTAAACTTTTTCCATTGAGGTTTTAACTTCTCAAACATTTATCTTTACCCATCATTCTTCCTCAGCAATTAGGACATTCACTCTAGGTTTAGATGATTGGGTAGAGGGATTATTGCAATATTAGGTCCTAGAGCATTATCGAATCAAAATATGCTTACTTTGATAAGACATTATACTTTTTTCTTAAAAGCTAAGCAATTTTTGATTGAGTGGCCTGCTACTACATGATATTCACAGTGAGCATTAGGTCATACTAGCTAAGAAAATTACTTTCATATGGTTTAGTAAAAATAAGGACTATTAATCGAGCCTTGAAAAGCTTATGAAATATTTTTAATAAGAAAAAAGGGGTCTGAGTTGATTGGCTCTTTACGCTGGCTGGTTGGCATTAGGCTTGGTTCGATTTTGAGGAAAAGAACTTGGGATAGTGATTTATGGGATTGGTAGAGCAAGAGCTCGGGATACATTGAAAGAATATGTATGAACCCTTTTCCTCTTTTTTACCAGATCTAGCTTTTTATCTAGTGGAAGATTCACCAACCACTATCTTTTTGGCTTTTATAGCCATCTCAATCATTTCCCCTCATATAACAAGGTTATCAAAGTTCTTGGTTGCATTACTACCAACTTATCATAGTAAGGATGGCATAAAGTATTTACAAACAACATAGTTGTTTCTTTCTCAGTTAAAAGAGGTTAAACTTGAAAGGCCATATCCCTTCCATCTTAGTGCATACTTCTTAAAAGATTTTGTGGGCTTTTTCTCCATGTTTTGCAAAGTTAGCCTTTTGGTACCCATTTGGCCATGTGTTTATTCTGTTGTAGAAATGCATTTGCCAAATCAGTCCAACATTGGATTTGAATACAATTCAAATCATTATACCATCGAAGTGTTGATCTTGACAAGCTTTCTTGAAAACAATGAATAAAAAGCTTGTCATTTTATGCATGTCTAGCCATTTGTTGAATAAACATCTTAATGTGAGCTTGAGGGGATGTAGTGCCATTATTCTTTTCAAACTCAAGCATTTTAAACCTTAACAGGAGGATTAAGTTTGGTACTAGACTGAGGCCCTCAACAACAATATTGCTGTATGGTTTTCCCCCTCTATAGCCTTTAGTTTTCTTTCAATGAGTTGTAACTTCCCTTTCTTGATCCCTATTTTAGCCTACTTGTTTCCCTTCTATTTATGCCTTTCTTCCTTATCAACACTAGGAATCGTCAACTCTCTTCATGCAATTACAGTTCTTGCATCTGCCTCTTATGAGAGAGCATCAAGTGTAATAACAATAACTGGTGGTTGATTTATTGTAAAGACATTATGTTGCCTATTTTGGGTATTTACCGACTATGCATCTTGAGCATTACTCAGCTACCCATTAATTGGTACCCCTTGATCCTTCTGCAAGAGTATCAATACTAATTTTTGGTTATTGGCGAATTGGCTCCCTTGCCATTAGCAATCATCTTTGTGATTAGTGCTTTCAATTCCTCTTGTCTTTTCATCATGGCATCTTAGGCCTTACAATAACTTTCCTCTAATCATTCTAGTCTAGCTAATTAGTCTTCAACCTTTCTTCTTACTCTATATCAAGTATATTACTAATGAGTAGGTGATGGTTCGGTTGGTCTCTCTGAGTTTGCAATATTAAAACCTTAAAAAAATCCAAATTTCGTTGAGTTAAATTTCCATTTATGAATTGGTGAAATTAATAAAGGTATGAGTGTGTATGTATAATGTATGTATGTATGCATGGTATGAACATATGGATAAATGAATGCACTTATAGGAATGTTTGCTTTAGCAAAAGATTTCAAAAACTTGGAAATTTCCATTAACCTTTTAGAGAACTACACATTCACATTGTTGATCATGTATGGATTATACCCAAGGAAAGTCATAACTTGTTCATAGTGTTTTTGAGCTTCTGCTAAAAATTTAAGTACACGTCCATACTTCCCCATAGGGTTAATCTATATCTGTAAGGGCTTAATCTTCTCTATTATCTTTCTAGCTCAGATGACAGCTAAGTGAATTTGTTCCATGAGATGATCAATATACATCGACCAGCCTACGAACCTAGCTTTCCATCTTCTTCATTTATATTTAATCGACCATACTTTCTCGAATTAGTATGTATCCATTTACTTCTAGGCTTCGTACCAATGCATGAATATCTTCTCTTCTTTACTGTGGTTCTTGTCTTATCTCCTGAATAGTTATCGTAAGGGCATCCCTTTCTTGAATTAGTTAGGATACCCTTTCAATTACTTATCCATGGTAGGTCAGAGTCATTCATTCTTCTCAATGGATTTCCTTAGTTGGAGACGAGTATCAATATGCCCTTTCTTTCTCTCTCCAAAATAGATCCCCTAACTTTTCTTTTTAAGGCTTTACATTTCCAAACCTCTAACTTTTCCTGAAACTGTTGTATTTCTTCTATTATTCCCTCAGAAGTCTCGCTGGAGCTCCTGATATCCCGAAAAGCTTTAACTTCTTGTTCGCTCTACCTAGTCTGTTTTAACCAAATTATACTTTCCCTCCATCCTCAAGACTTCTTTTCCTTAGGCCTCCATCTTCATTCTTAAATAAGAAACTTCTTCTTGAAGTACTCTATTCTCATCTCATTCTTTTTTTACTCCCTCGTAGCTTATTCTTTAATCAAGTTAACCTCGAAAGGCATGATAGGCTTTTGTCAAATATATACTCAAGGATTGGCCCATCTATGCTAGGAATAATGTTACATCCCTAAATTTTCCTCCAAGAATCATAACCTAGCATGGTTTTATCTATATATGCATACAACTGAGACTCATATCTTTGCCTTTATTTAAGAGCGGTTGCCTGAAGTGGTCTTTTATATCCTTCCCCTTCTTATTCAAATATGTGCTGGCTAGTGCTAAAGCCATCGAAATAAACTGCTAGGGCCCATATTGTCTTTAAACTAGAAATGGTGCATTTCTAGGTAACCAAATACTAAGCAAAGGCACAAATAACAAATCTCCACATTGATAGAAAAGGGCTTTGGCAAAAACCAAGGTGCTCTCCGTGTTATATCTTTAAAAGCCAAGTTCTTGAATCTCTTAACCCATTGACTCTAGATTCTTGACTTTAACCACTTTTTCTTGATGAACTCTTGAAGAAGAACAAAATATGAGAAATAAGGTTAGAGCTTCTTAGCTCTTTCATCCTAGAAATGACTCTGGGCCCAAATATACAACAACAAAGTACTCATAAAGAATTTCCCTTGACTTTCCTTTTGGCATGTATTAAGCTTAGATTATCTCAACTAGAATAGTTAGGATTAGGTGTATATTCATTTCTAGCTGACCAAACAAGTCTACCACTACTGCTTTTACATGTCCCAAGACTTTCAGGAACAAAACTAACCCGTACATGGCTAAGGCGAATGCATCAAGGGCCTTCTTAATTTTGAAGCGTACTCGGATGTATTCTTGTAGAAATTGCCAAGAAACAACACTTGTGTTCCCCTTCTATTTGGGTCAAGAACTTCACCCAATTTCTTATGGAAGCTAGTCAAATTGCATTCTTACAGTAAATGGGCCTCGCTTCTAAAAGTCCAAGCTTGAGCAGAGATGAGATCTCTTCCACAGTTAGAGTCATGTCATGCTGATTAAATAAGAAACACCAGAATGATAGATCTTAAAATTCAATCATAGCCCTAAATAAACTGTTCATCAATGTATATCTTAAGGAGGAATGTGATCTACCCATATTTTTCAATAAATAGAGTTTGCTTTGCATATCCCTATTGATCCTATATCTCTACTAACTTTCTGAAATTATTCTAAAAGGGGTCCAGATATGTAACCTTTAGCAATTCAAATACAAAATCCTTTGGTATACTGTCCCTATGCTCTTTCTGATCTAATTCTGACTCGAAAAAACCTCTTAGAAGTTCTTAGAAATAATTATTGTGTGTACTCATTTAGCCATAAAGTTATATGAAAATTAACCTGAGTTGAAATTCTATTTTAAAGCAAGTGTTCTTGTATGCATATGAAAAATGCACCAAAAAAGGAAAAAAAATCAGTATTTGTAAGAAATATTAAATTCACATCACAGTAAACTTTAAAATGAAAAACAATACAATTATATATTATCTAAATAAATGAAAGTTATAAACTATCCAAATAAGTTATTTAAATTTTCCAAATAAATGAAAATAGTAAAGAGAAATAGAGAGAAAAAGGTAGTTTTATCCCTCCATATGCTTCTAATTTTTTTTGTGACATAAAATCGGGCATGGTTCTAACTGGGCAATCAATATAGTTCATTGTATGAAATTTGAGTCAAACCTCTAAATCGATTCTCGAATTGCTCCTGACCCCAAAATGCACTAACAAGGTACCAATCCTTACAGTCGCTATGTGGCCCGAATACAAATCATGACCAAGCCTGACTAAAATGGTCTTCACTTTTATATTTATTGATATATCACTATTTTATATTCTTTTATTTTTGTAGGCCATATTATTATCGACATTTTCTTATTTTGGGGATGGGGTGGTCAAGATGAATCACTCACTCGACTTAACCCTAAATAGTCATTACAAAATGACTATTTATTTGGAGTCGCCACCAATCTATTTGGACAAGGTGAGATTGGTCACCAATCAGAGTTCATATTTCGAGGGTTATGAAACCCTAAAATACTAACTTTGAGGTCTGCAATCATACCAGAGATCATATGAAGGATTTGGGAGCCAGTTACAATCACAAGTAAGATTTGACCCTTTCATCATGCCTGAAAATCAGTGCCTTATTAATTACATGTTAACTTGAATTTTAATAATTTATAAAACAAATTAATTATTTCGTGTTAGTAAAATCAGCTTTTTAAAATTTTAAAAATCAAAATCTCTTACGCACTCTATCGGAGG
>JAQSVH010175010.1:0-14340 GCA_029448705.1 Adansonia digitata
TTATAAAATTAATTATGTAAAAGCAAAATTACATTATGAATTTACAAGTAAACATAATTTTAGAAGCAAAGAAACAATTGCAATAAGGTGCAAAAAAAGCCTAATTGAAAATTACATGAAAAAAATGATAATAAATTAAAATTCATGTACTCAACAAAATTTCACATAATAAATCCAATTAAAAAGTTAACCATATAGAAAATAAATAAAAAATTTGAATCAAATAATTAATATAAAAATAGCTAAAAAATTAAAAGAAAAAGTTAGTGGACTTTGTTGAAAAATTAAATATTAAGATAGGCTTGATAGGCTTTTACAAAGTGAAATGGGCTTAGTGGAAAATCAAGAAAATGGGCTTACTTAGGTCATTGGGCTTGTTGAGAAATTATTGGGCTTGTTTAGCCTATTTATAAAATTTGAAGTTTCTAAGCCCATTAAGGAGATTTTGCATAAGATAAAATTAATAAAATTAATAATAAAAAAATTATAAAGATTTAAAGTATTGGATCATACAAAGAAAGTTTTTGAGAAGTCTTATGTGTAAGAAAAAAGAAAAAAAAAATGAAAATCCAACTTGAAAAATTTTACGAGAAAACTTTTATTGAAGAAATTTGTTATTTGGAAAAAAATAAATTGAATTTTCAAAAACTGATTTGATGGTGGCTAAATGAAAATATTTAGAGATTTTTGAAGTATAAAACTCGAGAAAATTCTACTAAAATTTTACAGATTAAAAGAAAGCTCATATTTTAGGATCAAAAAATTTCAAAGAATACATTAAAACTTATAAAAAAATGAATTAAATAAAACATATTATTCAAAATATTGATTTAAAAAATGGAAAAGATAAAAATTTAAAATTCAAAATTTGAAATAATTTTATCAAAAAAATTTCATGAGTAGAATACTCGTGATACTATGAAAAAAATTCAAAATCAATTACAAAAATAAGTAACTTGACACCTTGTGGTATAAAATATCAATATGAATTTTTCCTTGAATATTTATGATTTTTTGTGGTGAGAATCGGCATAAAACCATGCCGATGTTAGTAAAAATACCCGACCACCAATTTCTTGAGTCTTTCAAAAAAATCTGAAAAAATTCTTAAAAATAGGAAAATTAACCTTGAGATCATCTGCAAAGATAATTTCCAATATTTATCAAGAACTTGTTTTAAAAAAATTTCCTTTATGGATTTATCATTTTTACCCGAGAAAATGAATTTTTTTATTTTGTGTATATGCAGTTATTTACATTTGACTGATTAAAATTACAAAAATGTGAAACTATTTTGGTGGAAGTTGACCTACATCAGAGTGGCCATTATATTTTTGTTCTCAGATAGTTGAGGCTTTCGGGGACAGATAACCCAGACAAAATTAGGTGTTTACAATAGCACTATTATAGGGAGGTGAAGCAAGGGAGAAAATCCTATAAGAAAATATTTTCTTAGCTTAAAAGACATTTTCTCTGTAGATTCTGTAATATAATACCTTAAAAATCAGGTTAAAAAAATCTCATATATATTCTTTAACCTACCATGTCTTTTTATACTAGCTCAATCTAACTCCTAGTTAATCTTAGGATGGAAAAGTTGAACCTAATTGAAACTCTCAAAACAAATAAAACTCTTCCACCTTGTTTTAAGTAAAATAATTGATCATCATTTTCCTCCTAACCTTGGTCAAATTTCCCATATAAATTGGGCCATGGAATTTGACCTAATAGAATTGGTCCAATTGATCAAGCTTAAGGTGTAATAAGGGAATAGTGGGCCAAATTGTGTTTCCATGAGTTTAATTCTCTAATTTAAACTCCATATTTATCTTAATAAATAATATTCATCCAATAAATAAAAATATCTAATAATTATAAAATTAGATAAATAAATTGGAAACTATTTTAGCTAGTATACACATCTCTATAGATTTTATCTCCATAAAATCCTTGATTTAGTTTAACAGTATTTTAACTTAATTTTAATCTTATCTAATATTAATTATCAAATAATTAACATTACAAGAACATTCAATAGGATTATAGACCAACAAATGAGATAGAAAATTTTGATTCACAATCAAATCCTTATTCTAGTTGGACTCCTATTTCAATTAGGACAAGGCTTATCTTCCTCGACAAGGTATGTCCTAATTTATACATTTTCTTAATAAGAAAATCTTATTTACCATGTTTGAATAAGACAACAAAACTTAAATTTCACTAGTCTAATTTTGTATCAAATAAATCTTAATTAAATTGTATAATTAAGTCCTCTATCCAAATTACCTTTTATTTAATTAAGTCATAATTAATTAAATTGGATTTAATTCAACAAGTCCATCTTATTGTGTCTGACCCATTAAGTTGCCAAGTATTGGCAATGAATATAATTAATTATATCCATTAATCAAAAGTGAGATCTAGCAACCTATCATGACCACCAAAATATTAAAGAGTCAATATAACCTCATTAAAACCTTTAAATAACCAGCCTATCAGTATGTATAGTCCTTTCATCTTATATTTCAAAATGAGCATGAGCATGGTTCAATGTCTACTAGTGCTTCAATCCATGATAGATTTTACAACTTGCGGTTAATGTTCATGAATCTATAAGCAACGATTGCTTACCATTCATAATGCTATGGCTAGAGACTTTAATCTAATTAACCACAGTTAAGAGCAATCAAGATATGTCTCTAATGTCATTAGTAGTAGTGAATCCTATATATAGACACCTAATTTCATTTGGGTATTTTTTTTAGTAGTCTCAGTTATTCGAGACCAAGAATATGGTTGTCATCCTGACAGAGGTAAACCTCTATCGAGTAATTTTCACATTTTTGTAACTTATTTCGTTATACATAGATGGCTGTATTGACACATGAAAGAAAAAGTGCCTTTGAAGATCGATCTCAGATAAAAGGACAAATATTCAAAATGAAAATTTTGTTTTTAAATATTTTCTTGCCAAATTTAGAAAATCATTGCTGCAAATGATATCATGGTCAAATTTTTCAACTTTATATTTTTTTTTGAGATTTTTTTGTAAAGCTCGAAAAATTAACTGTCACATATTTTTATCAACACTCGTGCAGTACTCATGCCAATATGCATTCCAAAGAAATAAAAAATATTCAAGAAAAAAACAAGCATTGTTTTTTTACCACAAGGTGTTAAATTATCAATTTTGTTAATAATTTTGAATTTTTACAGTATTGCAAGTATTATACTCGTGAAATTGTTCTAGTTAAATTTATTTTAGATTTTTAAATTTATTTCAAATTTCAAAATTTCATCTTTTTTATTTTTGATAATTAATATTTTAGGTACTACCTTGTATTTAATCCATTTTATATAATTTTCAATATATTTTTCAAAATTTTCTTAGTTTCAAAATACGAGCTTTCTTTTATCTATAAAATTTTTGGTAGAATTTTCTCGAGTCTTAAACTTTAAAATTATTTAAATATTTTCATTTAACCACCATCAAATCAGTTTTTCAAAATTTATTTTTTTTTTGAGTTTTGCATTTTTTTTAATTTTCCTATTTGTAAAATGAAGTTTTTTGCTCTGTAAATTTTTCGAAAGGAATTATTCGAGTTTAAGATTTTTAAAATTCATTAAATATTTTCACTAAATTTATATTAAATCAATTTTTAAAAATTTAATTTATTTTATAAGTTTTGCATTTTTCTTCCAAATAACAAATTTCTTCCATGAAGGTTTTCTCATAAAATTTTATGAGTTTTGGATTTTAGTTTTTTTTTTCTTACACATATGACTTCTCAAAAATATTTCTTGTATAATTCAAACCTTGAAATCTTTATAAAAAATCTCCCTAACAAGCTTAAAAACTTTAAATTTTGCAAGTAGGCCCAATAAGGCCAATAATTTCTCAACAAGCCCAATGACCTTACCAAGCCCATTTCATTATCTAAAAGCCTACCAGGCCTATTTTAATATCTAATTTCCAACAAAGTCTACTAAACTTTTTTTTTATTTTTAATTTTATATCAATTGTTTTGATTCAAATTTTTATGGAATTTTGATTGGAATTTTCATATGATTTAATTCTTAATTGGATTTATTATGTGAAATTTTGTTGAGTACATGAATTTTAATTTATTATCATTTTTTCATGGAATTTCCAATTAGACTTTTTATTCACCATGATTGCATTTGTTTTTTTACTTTTAAGATCATGTTTACTTGTAAATTTATAATGTAATTTTTATTTGTACATAATTAATTTTATAATTTGCTAATTTAAATCATAAAATTTAATTTGGTTAGAATTAAATTAACTAATATAGTTTCTTTCTAACCAATTCTATCAAATTGGCCAAAAATGACACATGATCATCATGTGACCTAAACTAGCTAATCATGATAAGAGGATGGTGGCTTGTAAGAAAAGACAATAGCATGGGCTTATGACACAACAATCATTATTTTTCAACCTGAGAAGTTAATAAAATATCAAATAAATAAAGAAAGGAAAATGATGTAAAAAAGATGGAAATTCCTCTTTGGCCGAATCATCCTGCCCTATGGGGGATGATGTTTTCTTACTGGGTTCTCTTGGTGGAGAAGCCAAACAAAAAAAAAAGAAAAAAAGGAAAAAAGAATTTAACTTATTTCAAAAGCTTTCAAGGTAGTTTCTTCTTGAAAATTCATGTTGTTTATTTCATCTTCTATTTTTATTAATTTCATTTTCATCTTCTTGATGGTAGTTCCATGATCCTTACCTATTAAGGTGATGAAGCTTAAATTATGGCATATTTCATGCTTTACAAGCTAGGCTTGGAACCATGACCATTCTTTTTTTTTTGTTGTTTAAATTTCATTAAAATCATATTTCAAAGTTTAAATGCTTTAAATCATGTTTATATGAGTTAAAATAAATTTTAATGTTGATAGACTTCATGAACCATACATGGTTGTATTTATTATTTTTTATTTTTACGTCTAGTTTGTGACTTCTTTCAAATATTCATATCTTGAGAATTTTTGTTAGATGTTGAGCTTGGTAGTATTCTAGGAGATCTTAACATGCATTTAGGTTTGGTTTCATGAAAAGTGAATTTTTAGGGGTCATTTTGTTAAATAGTTAAAATTTTGGAGGTTAAGTTTTTTTTTTTTTAAATTTTTTTAGGCCACTTGAGGGCTATTTTGGTTTATTGCAGCATTGGCAGTGGCTGTTTCACGATTTTTCCTTTTTTTTCAAACCCATTTATGGGTGTTTCCCAGCTTGGTTGAAACTTATAGGGGTCAAAATTGTAAATTTTAATTTTTTATGCTATTTAGAGGTATTTCTTATTTGGTCAAATCCTTAAAGCCATTTTATAATTTTTTTTAAATTTTTCTAAATTTATTTAGAGGTATCTATATGATTAAGTGAATTAGGTAGTGACTAGAAAATAGAAATTTTCAATTTTTAGGCATTTTAGGGGCATTTAACAATTTTAAAAAATTTAGGGACTTAGCTACAAATATCTAAATATTTTTTGAGGCCATAGGTGCTTAGTTGAATGGTCTTAGAGTACTTAGGTGAATTTCTCATGTATTTTGGATGTGTTTTGATGTGTGTTATGCATTTTAAATCATTTAAGGACTAATTTGTAATTTTAGGAAAGTTTAGGGACCATTAGGGAAATCTAACATTTTTAGGTCAAAATGGTCATCTCTAGCATGAAACCATTCACTTAGCATATTTTAAATATTTTAGTGTATTTTAAATAAAAATATTAAAATCTTTTATTTTTTTATTTTTATTAGAGTACGAAATATAACTTTTGAAAATTTAGGAACTTAACGGTATTTTTGTATGTTAGGTTGCTTTAAAATTTAAACTACACATTTAGGGATTTTTGGGCCAAAAACATTTTTAGCATTTTTAATCAATTTAGGACTAATATTTAATTTAGAAAAATTTAGGGACCTATTAGCAATTGTTGTACTTTAGATCATTTTTGTCATCTAAATTACCCATTTAGAGTAAAAATCATCATTACTTGTCTTTCCATGTCCTTTAGAGTTGTCAGGATACTTTCACATTGAAAGATACCCTAAGGGTATTTTGGTGATTTATTTAGAATCGAGTCTTAGGTAGTCATCAAGATGCTTTATGCCAAAGATGCGCATTTAGGATTGGTTTACCTTTTTACGATCATTTTTTAGTCTTTAAAAGTTACCGAGATACTTTCACGTCGAAGGTACACCTTAAGAGTAATTTAGTAATTTCATTAAAAACAAATTTTTAGGTAGTTATCGGGATGCTTTTATGACAAAGATGTGTATTTAGGATAGGTTCACCTTTCAATGCTTGTTTTCAAGTCCTTTGAGGTTATCTGGATATTTTCATGTCGAAAGTATACCCTAAGGGCATTTTAGTAATTTCTTTAGAATCGAGTCCTAGGTAGCCATCGAAATGCTTTTATGCCAAAGATGTACATTTAGGATAGGTTTGCCTTTTTATAATCCTTTTCATGTCCTTGAGGGTTGCCAGGATACTTTCATCATCATTACTTTTCTTTCCATGTCCTTTAAAGTTATAGGATACTTTCACGTCAAAGGTACACTCTAGAGGTATTTTGGTAATTATTTTAGAATCGAGTCTTAGGTAGTCATCAGGATTCTTTTATGCCAAAGATACGCATTTAGGATTAGTTCACCTTTCTATGATTGTTTTTGAGTCTTTTTGGTTACTAGGATACTTTTACGTTGAAGGTACACTCTAAAGGCATTTTAATAATTTCCTTAAAATCTATTCTTATGTAGTTATCGGGATGCTTTTATGCCAAGGATGCGCATTTAGGATAGGTTCACCTTTCTATGATTGTATTCAAGTCCTTTAAGGTTATCAGGATACTTTTACATCGAATGTACACTCGAAGGGCATTTTGGTAATTCTTTTAGAATCAAGTCTAGGTAGTCATCGTGATGCTTTTATGCCAAAGATGTACATTTAGGATAGTTTTGCCCTTTTATAATCTTTTTCATATCCTTTAGGGTTGCTAGGATACTTTCACGTTGAAGGTACAACCTAAAGGCATTTTGGTAATTTTGCATAAAAATGAAGTCCTATGTTATTACTAGGATACTTTCTTGTGAAAGGTACACATTAGGAATAGGTTCATCATTTTAGATTGTTATCAGGTTTTAGGATGTTCTATAAATATTCTCAATAAAATATAAAATTTTTCTTTTAGAAAATTAAGGTAATGTCTCCAAGTTAGAATAATATGTAGAATTTTTCACAAAATATTAGAGAGGTTTTACGGATTATTTTAATTACGAGATATCCTTTTCAAAATGTAAATCAGGATTTTTATAAATTTAAAAAAAAAATCTTTTGCATTCCTTTAGTTTTCCGTTGGGATACAAAAGAAAATGATAAAAAGCTTTTGTGTTCCACTGTCCTCCGATGGGAATAGTAAATTTTTTTTATAAATTATTATTTCAGGAATTTATAATTAAATGCCATACATTGAAATCGAATAAAATTAAAATTCAAGTTGACGTGTAATTAATAAGGTATCAATTGTAACAGACTCTCGGACCCTTTTATATGATCTTTGGTATGACCATGGGCATCAAAATTAGTATTTTAAGGTTTCGTAACCCTCAAAATACGAACTCTAATAACTGAAAAATCTCACCTAGCCCAAATAGATTGGTAGAGATTCCAAATAAATAGTCATTTTGTAATTACTATTTAAAGTTAAGTCGAATAAGTGATTGATCTTGATCGCCCAGTCCCCAAAAATAAAAAATTGTCAATAATAATATGGCCTAAAAAATAGTGATAAATTTAACAAATATAGAAGTGAGGGCGATTTAAGTTAGGCTTGGTCAAAATTCGTATCGGGCCATCTTGTGACACTATACCATACAATTCATGCCATACCTAAAACCACCTTACCGTAGGCATCCATCTATTATGGACACATTCGTGATGATCTTTAAGTATAACACTCCTCATACTAGATCATTTGATATCACAAGTCTACGGACTTGTATACATGACTGGCACATGAGAACATATTTCAGAAAAACTTGAGTGACTTATACAAAATGGAGTTTTCATTTGAGTCATGTTTAGTGAACTTGTTTCCATACAACAAGCACTTATATGCTATCCCTAGGTATCTTTATACTTTAACTTTATGAGATCAAAGAGTTGCACGGATCATATGCGTGGAAGTTTAGCATGTACTAGTCTTTGTGCATTATTAATGCTCTGTCTTGACAATATAATGACCAAGAATGTTTTTAGAAACATGGCTTTGATGCATAAAGATCTCATCATTGTGATTCAATACATATTTTTGCAAGGCCATTGCATTTCATGGGCTTTATCTAATTAGTATTTTCATGATAGTCAATCACGCCGTTAACATGAACGAAAACCTTTTGTTACTCTAATTAGTAACATGTATGTAGTAAATTGACCAAGTATCCTATGTCTCAATTTGATTGGTTCAAGGGCATACACTAACATCTTTCACTTGCATTTGAAATAATCTCTGTTATCGAGTCATGAAACTATTTGGATCATAGTGAGACCTTGACTCCAATCGCATGGCTCACTTGTTTGACAGATATTAGAACCAACTAATTAGCTCAATAGTTAAAAATCCAAAAGTAATCATTTTCTTAAGCCTAAAACATAATTATTTGTTAGATGGCTCATGGATATAAATATGTAATCTCTCTAGTTTGTAACTTTTCCAAAATTATATCCAAGTGTTAATAACTTATTGTCTCTCTCGATTATGATTATTAACTTTTAATAATTTTCATGTGATCTCACTAAATCTTACATATGTAAGATTCTTGTAGAGAATCTAATTCAAGACTTTTTTGAATTTTAATTGAATTTGGGCCTTAGTTGATTAAATAATGGATAAAGCTTGTAGAATAAGTTTACTATAGCTTATTAAATAATGAAATAAAATAGCATGGCATGCATATACCAGCAAAAATATATTCATAACATACTTCCTAAAAAACTTTTGCTAATTCAATCCATAATAGTTGAAAATTAAAAAAAATCTAATGTTATTTTTTTAAATAAATAAAAAAAATGAAAGTCCTTCATAGCTTTCATCAATAAGGGAGCAAGCCTAATCTATATCATTTGGGTTTGCCTCATTTTCTTTCAGTCCATCATCATTTATATTTCTTGCATTTTTTGTTTTTGTCCTCACAACACATCATAGATATTTAGTAACATCATCCGAGTATGATATACCATAAGTAAATGATTCAAAGGTTTATACTAAAGGAGGAAGCCTTTTTCTTTCCTTTAACTGTTTCAAGGTATTTTTTGCAATTCTTCCTCTAGTGACTACCCTTCTCGTAGTGATGACAAGTCTATTTGCTCTTTCTTTATTTGTCTTTTACCCCACCATTTGACTTTACACTATTTGAACACTGAGGCATATCCCATTTTGATTTCTTTTTCTTTTTTCCTGGATTTCTTAGATGAAGAAGTAACCAAATGGATTGCCTTATCATTAGTGATGGACTTTTTAACTGTAGTCAACATGTATAGTAAACTTAGGAAGGCTGTTTAAAGATGACTCATCTTAAAGCTCAACATAAACTAGAAAATAAAGAGGATAGAACTAAGTGGATGGAAACTTATAGTCCATGACCTAACCAAATTGCTCAAGACAAGTGGACCATCCTATCATTTTCAACATGTGAGTTCTAATTGGGGTTCATTTAGACATTTTTCTTTACAACAATTCCTTTGAGATGTTGAACCTCTCCATGTGTCTCTCCTTACTACATAATTCTTTAAGGTTTAGGATGATGTCTTCACCACTTATAATTACATGCTGTTTTGGAAGTTCAGACATCATGTTAGCCAACATCACAGATACAGCTTGCTCAGAATCTTCTTTAAAATTCATGTAGGCGACATATACTTCCTTGGAATCATTAGCATGAGGCTCATCAGCCATGGGCTCATCAGGGACATAGTCTTTCTTTTCTTGTTTCAAAATACTTTTAGATTACAAAACTAGTTTATGAAGTTTGGCCAATTAACTTGTTAGGTTCAATAGTGACAAGTTTAATGTCATATTTACTTGTTTATATCCTATATGGATGTGAAATATTTATAGTTTCAATTATATGCATTAGGAAACCATTTAGTCAAGTTTTAATACATTAATGATTATTCTCATTATTTTATTAAAATTATATCCCTCAATTATAATACGAGAAGTCCAACGTTTAAATCCTCTTAATGAGCTAAGACCCTTTTTATTGTTACATAATGTTAGGAATAGCCCAACAAGACACTTAAGAACTAATGGAATAGGTAGCTTAGCTTACCAATTGCATTTCTATGCAATTCCTAGATTAGTTAAGTCATAACTTTTTATCTAAATACATCATATGCATTTCTCCTAACCAGCATTTCTAATGCTATGCAGTTAAGTTTATAAGTATCCGGACAACATGATATTAGTTGAGTAAGATCCATTATTCATAACTTATGCAGCTCGGACGATAGGCTTGACCTTAGGGATAGCCCAATAAATCGCTTTCGGTTAAAACTCGAGTATCTTGTTTCAAACAATTAAAGGTGACTAATCATGCTTAGGCATGGACTTAATACTTTGTAAGGGATTTCTTTTTCTTAATTATTATTTAAGTCTTATTGATATACATTTAATTGCATGACATTAGCATTTATTTGACTATGCATATATATCATATACATATATATAAGCAAAATAAATCTATCAAATGTAATCTACTAGGATGATTATGAACTTTTAAACTACATTAGTTTCCTTAAGCCGTTAGAAAACTAGGTGGTCAATTTCCCAAGGTACCATTCACATACTCCATAAGTCTTCATGGAAATTTCCTTGGACTTTTTGTGGGCACTATAGAAACCTCATTTTGCCCAGGCCAACATGCAATGGCCATCGTTTGAGACACCATCGAAGTCATTCAGATAAGCATGGATTAGTCCCTAATCATTCATAACTAAGTGAAGTGTTCGAAGGGCAAAAGATAAGTAAAATTCATAATTTTGCATCATGTATCGATTCATAGCTCTTATGTATCAACATAGGATGCCACATCATCAAAATTTAAAATTTCATTATTTGTATTGATATAAAAGAGTAATTTGATACATAAGTCAGTGAATCAATACATCAGCCAATTGTATTAATAAATGCTTATATTATTGCTAAAATCATGATTTTTGGTCAAAGTGTATCAATACATAAATGATTTTATCGATAGATTCTACCATGTATCGATACAATCTTTATTGTATCGACACATTCAAGGTTTTGCCTAGATGTATTGATACAAAATTCATTGCATCAATACACACTACATATTTGGTCTAATTTAAGACATTTTTCACCTTTTGTTTTATTGAATTAGAACTCAAATTTGGCCATGATTTTGACTCTAAAAATCATTCAACAATAGAGATAGCCTCATCTATATCATGTAGATTTATTTTTGAGCCCTAAGCATTGGATTGACACATTTTAAGGCATCCATTAAGCTTAGCATTAGGGCATTTCATGCTATAATTTGATTTATTTAAGGGTAAGTTGGACATTGCTTATTTGGTTAGCCCATTCATAACATTCTTTGGATAAAGAATGGTACAACAGCCAATGAGAGATTGAAAGCTTAGCCCTAGTACCATGACTTACCAAGTTGTACATGTCAAATGTGCCAAATGTCCATATTATTAGGTCATATTGGTGGCTAAAATCAATCTCTATATAAATGTGATTTTCATATTCAACTAGGGGATATTCATTACACTAATATATTAGCCTTTTACACTCTCCTCACTTAGCCAAAACTCTAGTCCCGTAACTCTTCCTTCAAACCCTCTTAAACCCTTCTAAAACCTCCCATTTCCTTCATTTCTAGCCTTCAATCTCCTTTCCATTAATACTACAACCCTCAACACCTTTTTTTCCTTCCCTTCTTGCTAAACAATTGCAAAGAAAAGGAAGAAAGTGAGCTTAAAGTTGAATTGTTTTTTGCTTAAAGGCAAAAGCTAGGATTAAAAGCTTCCTGGGTATATTTTCTATCCATTCTTCATTTATTTTTTGGTCTTATCATCATCTCAATCATACAGCGAGCCATCTATGTTACCATGACCTTATTAGGACTCTCATGCATTATTACAGCCTTGGTTGTGGTCGTTCTAGGATTTGATGATTTTCTTGATGCCTTTATGTTGTTTGGATTATCAAAAATGCCTTTTTTATTTTAAAATTAAAATAGGCCTTACTCATGCATTTCTTGCTATGTTTTTCTCATTTTCACGTGCTTAATCTATGTTTAAATGTTCATCCTAAATTGTTTTGAGCATAGCCTTGCATTTGATATATTTTTACCATGTTTTAATTGATGAAATGTAGAATGATGTTGCTATTTTGGATGTTAATTCATATTTGATGTTCTTACTATGTTTAGTTTACCACATGCTTGTTAAAAAGCCTCCACGATTGCTTAAAAATCTATTTTCTAGAAACGTCCCTAAGTTAAGTTCATATTATCTTTAATAAATAGAAAATAATATGGGTTTAATGTTTTTCATCAATTACTTTTCTAATCTTGGGGAAAAATCAAGCTCTATTGGTTGGATTCATGGCCTCAATAGGCAAAATATATCACATTCTAAAACCCAAGAAAATCCATAAACAGTTTTAAATGTTTGATTAAGCACTTGTTGTGAGCCTTTCGTCAACTAAGTGGCATGGATAATGGATTTCCAATAGCCTACTCTCCAAGACTTGAATAGGTCTGTCACTCCACTATCATGGACCCAAAATTCTGGACATTCAAGTGTTTGGAATCTTTGCATGTTATTAGAAAACTTGTGAACTAAAAACCCTCTATTTTGATAACACTAGCATTATGATCTCGATTTGAAAAAATATTTTAAATGACCTTTCTAGAATTTTTTGATATTTTTCCTTAAATGGCATAAAATTACCTTTCCAACAGTACCTCGTTCACCCTCAGATACATCCGGATAAGGGAGTTACAATATTTTGAACCTTTATTGTCCGAAACCCTTATAATCAACAATTTGTATTCTATTTGGTCTATTTTTGGCACATCAATGAATTTTTGGATTTTTAAAATATTTTTTTAAGGACTACATGAAATTTGCTCTCTAGAAATGTATCATTTGCAAATTAATGATTCCAAATGAGTCCAAGGCTATTTTCAAAGTGCGCTACGACTTTTCACCCGCACATGCTATCAATTCTAAATCATGTCGAACTTAAGAAATTAATTCCACCTAGAAAGTAATTCTCTAGAATTTTTAGAATATTTTTACAATAACTCTTTATCTAGTTACCTTCAAATGATATCTCACCATTAGAGAGACACAGATCTATTCTTAAAAAACTAGATTTAATATTTATAAAATTGCATCATAAAAGGGGGATTACATATGAATTAATACTATATAAAACCAAAAAAATCAAAACTGAGTTAAATTATGGCTAGATGGTATCGATTTTGGGCATTATGAGGTGCTAATGTTTTCCCATGTATAATCGACTCTTGGACACTTTTAAACAAACTCTGGTATTCGTAGACCATAAAATTAGTGGTTTGACTTCCATACCTCAGAAATGCCAATTTTAGTAGGTGTCTAATCATGCCTATCCAAAAACAATCATTGACAACTCCAAGTTTTGGCCACTTCATAATCATCAGCTAAGACCATTTGCACGAGTGATTCATTCAATGTTCTTCCCTACTCCAATCATGAGAAACATCTTTTTCTGACCCTCTCATACCAACAAAATTCTTAATTAAGGGATTTACCCTTTTAAGAATAATTGGGTAATAGCACGTGGCAACAGCTTGGCGACTTCACTAGGGATTTTCTTAGAGAGCCAGGCCTGCCACTAGCCAAATTACCTGGTTTTTGATTTTCCTTAGTTTTTGGTTGCTATTTATTTATAATCCCCTTTCTTCATCCTTTTTGTACATAGCATTTATTTGTCAACATCTTACGTATGCCTGTTTTTCTCATGTTCAGTAGGATTTCTTCTTACTCAAAAAATGAATATGGCAATTTTTTTGAAATGGTAAAAAGAGAAACAAAAAGGTTTCTTACTTTCTTGACACACATCATGTACCTATATTTGCATTAGACTTTCAATCATATTTTTTTAAAGAGAGATTAGCATGCTTGTTTAGTGGGAGTAAGCTACTATCCTCTCTGGTATCCCTTTTTTATCTATGGGCTAGCAACATATTTCATGGTGTAAATTACCTATGCTCCCGTGGTAATCCTTTTAT
>JAQSVH010175096.1:10452-21019 GCA_029448705.1 Adansonia digitata
AAACTCAAAATCATTTACATTAAAATGCAGAAATTTGTTAATTGAGTTAATCTTTTATTACTTTTAAATATTTTTTTAATATGTTTATAAGGGAAAAAAATTAAAATTTTAAAGTTGAATAGTATTTGATACCAAGTGATTGTCATCATAAAAATTACGATAATTTATACATAATAATTAAATTATCATATTTAATTAAATTTAATTATTAAACTTTTAAAAATTTTTTAAATAATAAAATATATATTTTAACTTAACTCAATCCGAATTAAAATTTTTCAAACCAATTCATAAAGACCTTTTCATAAACGCCTCTTGATACACAGATGTGATGTGGCAGCTTGGTTGACGTGGGAAAGGCCAACGACCACCTCACATTTATATTTTGTTTCTTCCCAAAACTTCAATGATGGAGAAATGGATTGGGGTGACACGTGGAAGCTAATAAGAGGAGGGGTGGACAGAGTGCTGACTCATTTCCATGCCAGATTGTTTCCTCCCCTCTCACAGATTCTCATGGTCTTTGATTGCCCACCATTTTCCACTCATTCAATCATTCAATTGGGGATAGAGGACAAATTTGGAATATTGTTTTTCTTTTATAAGAATTTTCTATTTCCTTGTTTTCTTATTTAAGGAGTTAAGAGATTATAATAAATTAAAATCCAACATCATTCCCTCAATTTAAAAAAGATTAATGTATTTTATAAATAGATTTGGATAAATATAGTAATAATTCTAAAATATCTTTTATCATAAATTAAATTATAGATAATTTGATACGTTATCAATTATCATTTAATTTTTATTGATTAAGTAATCATCTAATTTAATAGATTTAACTTGAATTGATTAAATCGAGTTCAAACAAATAAATTTTATTATTTATTCGAATTTGACTCGACTCGTACATATATATATATATATATAATTGTCATTCCTTTTACTTAATTAACTCAATGAGTCTCGCAAGTAATATGATATACATAGACATAAACACCTTTTGCCACTCAATTAGAAGTTGGATAGGATTTGAGAGTGGCCAAGTGGATAAATCACTAGCGGTTCTTGACCTCTACTCTTATTAAATAATTTCCTTAGCTCCAATAACCAAAAGAAAAAATAAAAATCAATACTTGAATGCATGTAACTCTTTACTCATAGAATTACTCCTTTAAATAAAAAACGTACAAAAATATCATAAAAGTTGAAATTTAAGGGATTATGTATTTATAATTCATAAAAAGGACTATACTTAAACTAAGTTATTGGCTTGAAATTGTACCTTCTTCCACTTTTAAGTTATAAGATAATAGTTTAATAACAATTACAACTTACAAGTATCATGGATATTCAACTTAAAAAATATATTAAATTTGTATATAAGTTTAGTATAATTATCCTTAAGAGGTGGAATCTAATAAATTTAAAACTCGAAATTTTTAATATTTGCAATCCTTTCAATTTCTAAATTATGACTTCTTTTGCATAAAAAATTCTCATACATAGTCGAATTTTTAGATTTCTCCAATTGGGTTGCAGAGTTAGTACCACATATTCATTTAAGGTATATTAAAAAATCAATTAATTCTAAACATATATATATATATATGATAATCTAAAATGAAATACATGATTTATTGAAATTAATCTTAACCCTAAGGCCCCTTTATGGAAAAAAATGCATAAAAAAGTTGACATCAAGGATGATGATGGTAAAGACATCTTAGGTTTTTGGGTTGTCCAATGTCCTCATATTTCAAATTGGAAAACAAAAAAATCTCAAGTTGGTAGCATATATGCACATGAATATGCAAGCTTTTCCCCTCACAAAGTCTTTTTTAGTGGTTTTCATGTTTTATGAGGATTCAATCAGCCACATGTTTTTCCTTTGTCTTTGATTATTTCCGTCCAAAAATTGAACTATCAATGGGACCACAAATCTTTTCTTTTGGAGGTTCAATGGATGTGTTTTCAAGCAAATTTCATATCCATTGATCCATCCCACTTGCTTGGTTCCTTCAAGTAATTTCAAACCAAAATAAGATAGAATTAAGTGGATAGACTTTGATTGGCAATAGTTAAAATCTTTCACCCCACACTTTATTAGCAATATGATCAATCCTTGTATTGGTACAACAGTTTATTACTTTTAAATATCTTAATCATATTTAAAATATTATAAATTTATATAAATTTTAATAATTAATAATTCATACTATATAAATTTTAATATTTTCATGTATCATATTATTTTTTCTCATATTATACAATCATTATCGTTATCATATCCAATATCATGGTGTCTTCATGTGATTAAAGAAAAAAAAGAAAAGCATTAGTTAAGGAATAATTATCTCATATATCATCGGTGAAATGAAAAAAATTCTATAAGCAAAATTAATAGGATAGTAGATTTTTCATAATTTTTTTAAATAAATCAATAGGACACGTGTTGTCCCACTTCATTTGCGGAGTTTTTTTTTATTCTATCATTGGCATATAAGATAATTATCTTTGGTTAACATGATCTATATAAAAGAAAATATATAATTAATAAACATTACTTTTTTTAATTTAATAAAATACCAAATTATTTATAAATTAATAATTTAATAATCTTAAACAAAAGATCAATTAAACAGCCCAAAAAAGAAATAAAAATAACTTTTAAGATCATGACTTAGTAATTTCGCGACAAATAATCAAAGCATGATCCATGTGTTAATAAAACGTGGCTAACTCAATCAAAGATGAAGGAAAGTAGCCCAAGCCAAACTCCATTGACGTGACCCATACGTGTATACTTCGTGCTACGAATCAGTCTCTTCATTCGAAGGATCAAACACTCGCAAGAATTCTTCAATATTGTGTGTGTGTTTTTTTTTAATTTATTTGTTTTACTGTTTGAAATTAATCTTATTTAGAATTCATGATTATTCTATTTTAAATTTGTGCTTGCAGGGGATCAAACCTTGATTCTTGAACACTGTTTTCGTATAAATTTTCTGTTTAATCATACTTTGTTTTTAGAATATGATCATGTATCGATTTTCGATTTTTAAATTAAATGTACGGACGCATTGGTTAAAAAAATATTTTAACATTTTCATACATAACGATTAGGTCAAGTAATTCAAGTATTTGTGTTGTATTTGTATTTTTTTAAGTATATATTTATTTACTTTGATACATTTATATATTCATATTGTATTAGTATTATTTTTTATCGTATGTATTGTGTATTTGTATTGTATTTATGTGATTATACAGTATCAAACTTCTTTTTGTCATTATGGTTATATTTAATTAAAGAATTAATGTGTGTTTATAGTAATATAACATTGTATGGTATAGTTTCATGATTGCGAACCAAGCAATCATAGAAAAAAATGTCTCTATTCTAATATACTTGGCAAGAGTTTTCAATTAAAAGAACACTATGCACTCAAACTTTCGTGAATTCGCAGACTACAAGAATCTATGATTTCATTATTGATTTTGTAGTGAAGATATTTAGATTCCTTTAATTGATTTTTAATTTTATTTTTTTTACTATTTGTCTATTATTTTTAGTTTATTTTTACTAAAAACCTAAATGGATAAGGCTAATGTAATGAGGCTTCTAAATCAAAACCCAATTTATACTTCAATCTGGTGTCGTTTTGAGTGCACAAGTGACCTTAGTCAGAATTCAAGGTACTTCAAATAAAAAATAATAAGAAAACAGTTAGAAGGGAAGCCTTAAGAAAATACGCATAAAAAGATTAAGAAACACAAGATCAAGAATTGCAGAACAAATTTATTAAGCCTAATTGGAGTTTTCCGACAAAACAGACGAATTAATGACAGATATATAACACTATAGAAGGGATAGGGAAGAATGAATACAATATGTTTTACATATGAAGCAACTTTTTGGCTTTCCCGGTTTTCAGATCTGATGAACACTTTGACTCTGCAAATACTTGTTTTCCATCGTGAATTTTGTCTCACAAAATCCAGCAGTTTTATTTTATGCCTAGTCAGAATTCTTGGTCTTTCTTAGATGACTTCGAATGTACATGGGCATGGACCATCACCTGATATGTGCTTTCTTTCTCCCAGGAGGTGCACCCATAGCAGCAGGAGGCTCCACCAATGGACCAGACCCATGTCTGGATTGATGCTTTTTTGAGAATGAGAAATTTATGGTACTAAATGAAAACATCAGGTAAAAATTAAAATCTAACAAAAACTAAAATCTAACAAACGCGGCCTACATTTGCCGCGCATGAGCTTCCATTGCATGATGAGGCTGGAGAGTTCGGAGGTGGTGACGAAAGGGTTTATGGTTTCGTTGGTGGAGAACAGGAGAAGAAAGGGCAGTTCGTGGAGGTAAAATTCGTTGGGAGAAATTAGGTTTGATTTGTTTAGAAATTCGATTCGAGATTTGTAAGAGAATATATTTCTTCTTTCCAAAGTTTGGCAAGCAAAGTGTGTTTGATTCTGTAGAAAATTTAATTACGGCGATCTTTACCCTTTTTGTTAATAACATTCCTCCAATTGTTCATGGGAGGTGGCTCAAAAGGATTTTCGAAAATCATGGGAAAGCAAATCGAGCAGCAGCAAACTTAAACGGGGCTTGGATTTTTTATTATCTGTTGGGTGTTTATTTATCTTGATTTAATGGCAGGTCTTCGTATTGGAGGATTCAGGAAGTAGTAAGGATGATGGTAGGGTTTTTCTTCCAGTGAAAGGGCAAGTGACTATGGAAAAGTAGAATGGTGATGAGTTTAGATGACAGAAGCAACTGCTGATTAATGAGAATCAGGGCTTGGTGAAGGGATATGTTCTAAGAATCATTTGGAAAATCACTCAGATTTGTTCATGAATGCTAAGGTTTGTGAAGCTGTCATCAATGATGATACTTTGCATATGCTTGAGAGATGTATTGTTGGGAGAGCAAGAGGGGTGTTTGGCTGGGAGCAGCTTCAAGAAAATATTGTCCAATTGGGTTTCGTTGATGTCAATGTTAAACAATTTGAAGGTGGGTTCTTTCTCATTGAATTTGAGGATGATGAGCAATTGGAATATTTTAAAAATCAAAATTGGGCTTGGTTGAATGGGTGAATGATTGACATTGTACGGTGGTCTGAAAATTTTCATATCCCTGAACGATATACTTGGTTGTGTTGCTTTGGTGTTCTGTTCAAACATGGAATGTGAGAACTTTTCAGAATATTGCCAGTTTATGGGGCTTGTTAGTTCAGTTGCATGCTAAAACTCTCAAGCTTAAAGAGTTGTCGAAAGGTCCCCTGCTCATTCAAACTAAGCATATGGGGAAAATTAATGAAGTTATTCGCTTGAAGTTCTTGGGTGATGAAGTTGATGTTCGTGTTGAAGAAGTTATGTGTAGCTGTTATTGATATTTTTCCGGAGTCAAAGGATTTTCTTGTAGAGATGAATCTGTTGAAAAGGATTTGTTTTTTGCCTCCGGTAATGATGAAGATAGGTCTCATAAAATGGTTGGCGACAAGATTGTGGAAGATGAACAGATGGGTGATTTCGGTGGAAATGGTTCGGCTGGATCTAATGCAAAGGTGAATGATAGTTCGGTAGGTGTTGCGGATGCTAGCAGCGACATGGTCTTTGGTGCTGAAAGTGATGGGTCCCGAGATCTTTGTGCAGCCGCTTGTCAGCTGCAGTTAAGGCGGGTGTCAGATTCTGAGGTGGGTGAGAAGACTGCGGGATTACTTGATAAATCTCCTATTGGTGGGTCGGATTTCTCTCCTGCTGGTGGCCAGCTACTGAGTGTAGTAGAGAGGGCCATAGGCATCTTGTTGAGACTTGTGTTGGAGGGCCCGATAACGCTGTTGTTCCTCATGAGCCTTGTCCTTCGATGGTTCCAAATTCTGAAGAGTGTGAGGAGGAGCCAAATTATAAGAAGATTCCAATAAGGGGAAGGAGGAAAGTAAGGGACTTAGTGGAAGTTGAGAAGAATTTGGTAGGCCGAATTTACCAAAATTCAAAGAGCAGAAATAGAAAAGCTTTTAAGAAGAAGAGTTTTGGTTCTAAAAGCAAAGGTAAGAAAATAGCGAACGAGTCTATTTCTGAAGGGGATTTCAATAATTTGAGAAGGATCATTGAAGATGATGCAAGGGCAACGTCGAAGCTTGGTAAACTCCTTAGGTGCTCGGCGAATTGTGATGATGTTACAGTAATAGACAAGCTGGTGGAAATTGATGAAAGGAATTAAATATTGTTTGGGGAGGTCTGTTATTTCTTAGTTCAATCGATTTGTGGGTTTTGGGGTCTGATGTGTTTGGGTACGATCTTTCGTCTGCTTGGCTTTTTAATTTTTTGCACTTCTTTGAAGCAATATTTGAGTATGGGTTCTGATTTTCTTTGTTAAAGTTGTGCTTTGGGTTGAGATTCGCTTCTTTTGGAGTTATTTGGGCAATATTGTTTTTAGTGATTCGTAGATGTGCAGTTGAATAGAGTTCGTCGATTGTGGTCCTTTTGTGTCTTTTTAATGTATTTGACATTGATTGTCTTTGTGGAGGTGTAAGAGTGTTTATGTTGAAATCAGGTTTTTTAGGGGTTATTCGTCTTGTTAATTGAGAGTTTTAGTGGTGTCATGGGAATTTTTAGCTGGAATATGAGGGGATTTGGTAGTGCCTCCAAGAGGACTGTTTTGTGGAAACTTTTCAGTGTTCTTTAGGTGGAGTTGCTTCTAATTCATGAGACTGCGGTGGATTGCACTCGAGATATGCCTATTTTGAAGTCGTGTAGGCAGATAGTATTGATTGGGCATTTGCAGCTTCGATCGGAGAATTGACCTTGGAATCTTTTCATTGTTTTGTATAAGGTTGATAGTATCCTGTTAAAAGAAATGATGCATTGGCTATTTCTGGGGTGGATTGAGTGGTTGATTTCATTGCATGATGGTACATATTCTCTTTTGTGTCTGGTGTTTTCCATTGATTTATGGGTCTGGTGGTAGAATCTATTCCCTGATAATTGTTAATTGGTGCTTAAAAATGCACTCCAGACCATGGAAGCTTTGGAATGTTTTCAACGCTATTGATGAATTAGTAGTAAATTTTGAAGAGGTTAGTTTTGAGAAAATTTACAGAGAAGCGATTTGGATGGCGATCACTTTTACGATGGCTGAGGTGGATCGTGTTAACGAGTTCATTGCCTGGTGGTGATCGAGAATCTGGGGAGGTATATTGTATTTAGAAAGGTTGGTGGTTCTTGGTACCGGCTTTGTTAATGGGACTGGTACGTATGGACTGGTAAGAGATTGTCTTTCATCATGTTTTATTTCCTGGGTGGTTTATAACTGACTTTGCCCTGTTTTGATTTTCTTATGTTTTGCTGCGAGAGGTCGTTCTTCGACATTAGACGCAGAACTTGCTTTATTTATTTTTGGTTTTTAACGAATTGGTTGACTTAGCAGAAAAAGATAGAATAGTGAATGGCTTACGGGGTACAAATGGCATAAGATGGAGACTAAAGAGCTTGTGGGGTTTAAGATGAAGGTCAAGCTCGGCAAAACAAAAAAAGTGTTCTCAAACAGTGGAATATCAATGTGGTTGGTAATATTGATGATAGGATAGTGAATTTGGCTGTTGCTTGGGCCAATGTTGAAGTTGGCGGAAAAGAAAGTTCCTTGGTACGGTGGGGCTGATCAAAATGGGTTGAGGGTAGATCATTTTCCCGGTTAAGGGCAGTTAAGTTTGATTTTATGAAGGATAGGCGTTGTTATTCTGACGTGTTGCAGATGTTTAAATGTTATTTTGTTGTATCTGCACTTAAGCACTTTTATTGTGTTCAGGGGATATTCTGATGATCAATGTAAAGGGAACATCCGGATACCATTTGGTAGTAATTATTCAATAAAGTTTGGCTTATCAAAATAAAAATAAAAAATGAAAACATCAGGTGGATCAAAGCCGGGATCGATTGGATCTGCAGATCCCAGAGGGAAACCAAGAGCTCCATATCTTGCTGTGGAGGTGGGAATTTCTCACTCATGCCCTTTGCATTTGCATTTGTTATTAAACGCCGCCGCCGGTTTAGCGAAAACAAGTTTCGGTAATCAGTCCATAGTTGCAGCACTAGCTCAAGTCCAAGTAATATACTCACGGAGTATACAGGTAAAGGGCTAGAAGGTTGGCACAAACGACATTTTATTGCTACTTAGCCAGCACCTAGAGCAAAATCAATTTGCCAATAGCTCTGTAAACTAAAGCTCCAAAATTACTATGTAAATTGCGCTAATACGCCTTCCAGAGTCGAAAATAATTGCACGAAGCTATATTGGCCCGATTATTTAGTTTTTCTTTCAATATCTATGTCTGAAATCTATATCTGACGTATATTCATATTATAAATATAAAATATCTTTTTAAAAACTTTTTAAATATAAGAAAAAACAAACACTCCATAATTTAGTCATACTATCTTCTTTTCCTTTCCCTCACACTCCCACATTTTCTCTCACTTTCTCTCCATCCAACAATAAAGCCAAAGAAATGAGAAGTTTCAGGGGGGGAAAAAAAAAGGAAAGATTTTTGAGAGAATGTTAAGAGATAAGAGTCCCACAAATTGTGGACAGTTTAGCTATGAAAAGCTCATTTAGTAAAATCCAATTGCC
Source organism: Adansonia digitata (assembly GCA_029448705.1). Taxonomy (NCBI): domain Eukaryota; kingdom Viridiplantae; phylum Streptophyta; class Magnoliopsida; order Malvales; family Malvaceae; genus Adansonia; species Adansonia digitata. The sequence goes on from JAQSVH010175096.1 coordinate 19,097, forward strand.
TTTTTCCTTTTTTTTTTCTTTTCGTTTTTGACTTCAAGAACTTAAAGAGATTTATGATTTTTTTTCCTTTTTTTTTTTGGGTTTAAATTAAGATTTTGATATGTTTCTAAGTTATTTGAAATGAGTATCACATATATATATATATATATATCTAATATAGATATTATAAATTTAAATAAAGATCACACCATGATATTACAATAGTTATTTTGTGGTTTTAACTTTTTTATTATTGATATTTTCGGTTGATGTTTATCATAATTTATCATTGTAATATTTATTATTATATAACTGCGATAAATATAATACGAATAAAAAATATTCATGATCAAAATTCAAATCTCATAAAATTTATATAATTTTTTATATATTTTTATATTTACATTTAAATATATATATCAATATAAAATAAACATATTAAAAATAAAAAAATTAGATGACAGTTTTTTTCTTGCAATGGTCTTTGTGTCTTTGACTCTCGTTCAGAAGAAAATTTTTTTTTCATGGGGTTTAATTAGCTGCGGGAGATTCGGTTTTGTACGAAGGGGAACCAACGACGATATGCCACGTCAAGAGGAGTTCGGTGGGCATTTAGGTTCTGACGCGGAAGAAGATGACTGGATTCGAGGGAGTAGTAGCAGATGTAGTGGGTTCCACTTCCACAGAAGCAGTTGATGATGTGTCTCCAGATGCAGCTGTTCTCCTTGTCCCCGTGCTTTAACAGTTTAACTGAAGAGCAGATCAATTGGCCAATAAAACTGTGACACGTCGCCATGAAGAAAATCTTTGTCTGAAAATGAGACGATGAGTATATTCCATTTTCTTTCATTTTCTTTTAGTACATATTTTTTCTTTTACCTCAATTATACCTGAAGAAAGTCCAGCATCAGACTCGACAGACCTATCTTTATTCTTGTTATTATTATTATATTGAAGTTAGGTAATTGGTTTATCAGACTAAGTTGATTATAATATTGCATATAATAAAATTTAAATTTTTTAATTTTTTGAATTTATATAAAATATTATATAATTTAATCGAATATATATTTTATTAAGTATTTATTATATTTAATATATATTTAATATTTAAAAACTTTTGAATGTAATCAATGAATTTAATTAATTTAATCAATCAGATTATTATCGAAGATCTCATTGGTTTAATATCTAATTTGATCTTTTAAACTTTAGGCCTTTTTTTTTTTTTTTTTTTGGGCTTTCCCTTCTTCACTGTCACTAATTATAATATCATTATATCAACAGTCATTGCCTTCATCCTTGTGCAGCAAGCAGTTGCAGAATTATGTGTTATCGTCTCATTGGCATTATTAGTATTATTATTTTATGCTTCTAAGGCATAATCAATGCTGATGGATGATGAGGTTCTTGGCTACTGTTGATCAAGCTAGTCCCTAACCTGAAAGAGTTGTAAGAGACATGTAAAAAAATGACCACCTTTTTTCCAAAAGACTTCTTCAATACTCAATAGAGGAATGCATGTCACGGTTCGGTCGGATTGGGTTGCGGCTCACTTTGTTCTTTTAATTTTCTTATCAAGCTGGACCCAAATTGATCTATAGACAAATATTTTTGTTAATAATCTCGTATCAATCAATCAAATATTGGTTAAAACTTAATCGATCAATATTTGAAAAAAATTCTCTACTTAAAAAATGAAATATTCCAATTGCTCTTAAAAATTATCATTTTTGTAAGACTATTTGTATTTATATGTATTAAGATCTTGATTCATTGATCTTTCGTTCTGAGAAATCAAAATAAAAGAATCAAATAATTTCTTTTTACTCTTTTTTCAAATTTGATAGATGTTGGTTGATCATACCTATAGTTTGTGAGTATAAAAGTCCTAGATCTTTTTCATTCTTGAGCAAAATACTACTATATTCAAGTAAGCAAACC
>JAQSVH010175107.1:0-10897 GCA_029448705.1 Adansonia digitata
AATTTAATTATAAAATATGTAAATATTAATATAAAAATAACTTTTTAATATTATGAATAATGATTTGCACTTAAATGTATCGGCCAGGACAAATTCAGCCTTGAGCTTAGAATTCAAAAATTTTTTGGGCCGTGGATAGAAAACCGAACTAAGATTTTTTTTTGGGCCAGATGGAGCTAAATTCGTACCTAGCTTAGAATTTAAAATTACGTAAGAGTGATTATATTTAACATAAAATAAAAAATAATATAAACTATACTCAAACCCGAACCCGAATGAGCCTGAACCCGAACCCAAATAGATCCGAACTCGAATCAGTCCGAACTTAAAAAAATTTAAACTCGAAATGATCCGTTCCGTACTAATTCAAACCTGTCCAATTGTCACCTCTGCTTAAAAGCGAGGCTTAATCTAGTCCGCTAGCGCTGGGTGTTTTTACCGGGCAACTTCAAATTTTTTTTCCTAATGGTTTCGATTTCCATTTCAGGGGAAGAAACAGAAGCAAAAAGAAAAAACTACTCTCTGAAATCGAGAAAAGTAATCAGCTAAAAGAAGCATATTACGTAATAATGTTTAACTTTTTCTTTAGTTTTGGTTGCTTGTGTAAATCGAAATGGCACTGATCCTTCCATCCCTCCTTAACCATCGCCGCGAGCCAAGGCCTTTGGAGGAAAAACTAGGAGTGACAGCAATTGAGGTTGTCCAAGGTCCCCCCCAGATGTTATCCCATTCATTGTGTTGACATCTGTGGCTCATTTTTGCCCCACTAGATACAAAATGCAGCTGCATTTCTAGGCTTCGGTATTCTAAGCCGCTAACTGTAAGTATCCTCTGCCCAAAGCCCATGCACATCCAACCTGATGCTACTATCAGTTTAAAAGTGTTTGTTACCTGAAGTTTAGACTGGTTTAGATAGGACTCGGCAGAATTAGGCACAAATAAATCCTTGAAACTAAGACTGCACTCTCCAATGCCATCCTTTAAGACAATCAAGTTCTCAGTCTCCGAATTTTTTATGGAGACCTTTACCTGTGTAAACGCAAATTTAAATTTCAATCAAAACCCAGTTTTTACTGAAAAAAAAAAAAAAAAACCATCTATTAAGAAAATATCGGCATCATTAGCAAAGCAAGCAATGCCAACAGTGGAATTAAATAGACTGCCCGATCATTACAATGTATCTAATGGAAAATTACCAATCATGTTTATTAGATGAAACATATATAGAAAGTATGAATGCTTCTTAAATCATCATCGAAAAAGAAACAAAAGAACACTGCTTGACAATGGGGATCAGTATTCATTTCCAGCCAAGGCATAGCAACCTTTTTTAGCTATCCACAAATTTAGCAATATATATACCTTTAGCCCGGTTATGTAATGTATTTTCATTGGCTATTTGTGATGTTTAATTTCATTAATTAAAAACTTGCATTGGTTAATAAGGATTATACAATATGTATCAGTTACTCCATGCCATCATACAGCAGGTAGAGCAGACGTTCATGCAGGGTCCTCTGGCGAAAGCCTGAAGACACTGGAGTTGATTGCACACTGAGTGTTCAAGACAAAATTCAAAGCACCAAGTTAAACTCGGAAATAATAATAATCAGGCCTACATAATTTGTGATCCTAAGTCCTAACATGATGCTGGCACCTAAAACTATATATTAAAAATAAAAAAGCTTGATTAAGTTCATGAGTTAATTGATTCAAAAATTTGATTTGTATGGTAACTCAAAGAGCTCAAGTTTGACTCGACAATAGCCAAGACGAATTCAAATTTTCTTAGAGTCAAACCCAAATAATATGAAAATTTCGGGTAGAAGTATTTTATTTATACCTCTAAGATAACCTAAGGAGAAAACCACGAACCGGCCTGACTTTTCAACATTGACCCAAAATTTGAAAGGATGTCAGCCCGTAAGCTAAGCCCTACCTGCACTAGAATATGAGTCGGCCTGGAAGCTGACTATTAATGGAGTCTAATAACTAATGGGGATTTTTCTCCGTGAGTGATTCACAAATGCATATGATGGGACCATCTTTTGCTTTACTTGATCATGGCGACCCAATCTGCCATAAACAAGCCTGTTTAGCCCATGTCAAGTCCCTAGGTAACATTTCCGTTGGAGCGCAATTCAAACTCTCTACCTCTTCCCCAACCTGGTCCATGTCCAACCCCACTCAAACAAGGACTTAAAATGGGAACAACATATATCAAAGCTATATTATTTGGAAAAAAACTAAAAATCAAAGCCTTTAAAAGCCTATCTAAATCAATCTGGTCCACCAGTTAAAAAGTATCCAACCATGGTCGACATAGATATAAGTCAACTTACCCTATTCTCAGGGTTCATCTTTAAATCATGCCAAGTAGGCAATCTAAACCTGTTTCGACATGGATAAGTATCTTTAATTCAAAATCAGGCAGTTAACAACAATTAGTGACGATCGGGATTCCAAGAAGTCTTCAAAAACAGGTGATGTTTTAGTCTTTTATGGAAGAGAGCAATCAAATTGTCAAACCGACCTTGTCCATCGTCCATATAATAATGTTAACAAATGTTCAAATATTTTCCTGGGGAAAGACAAGACCAAGACAGCTCACTGAAGCGAACAAGATAGGACCCTGATTAGACAATGGTCGCACCGCCACTTATCCTGTATCCACTATGTTTTCTTCTAAAATCTAATGCTACATTTGACCCTGTTTTAAGCAAGGAGCTTCGGACAAGATGTAATTACCAGAAACAATTATACCCGAGAAAAAGGTTGTCTGAGAAATATTGGTTTTGTAAGCAAGATTGTGTCAATATCGTAGCCCATCCAAGCCCCGAAAATTTTGTGGTGTGGATGCAAAATTACTCGGGACAACGCTAAATAGCACACAATAGAGTCAACCATTTAAAAGTATGATTCAAGTACTATTTCTAACATTTTGGAAACCTATCCAAAATGTGGACAGTAACCCTAATTATTAGTTATAATGGTTGACCCTTTCAATTTATTTTTCAATATTATAGAAGTTAGTGCTCTCTCATCTCGCAAAATCATCATTTTCTGGGAAGTGTTCGTCACAGTTAAGCTTCATTGAGGTTACGCTAAGCCATGAGTAATTCCTTATTGTATTATGACAGTCATAGAAATAGATCAAAGCTGAAATTTTAAAAACCTAATTAATTTATTTTTAAGCATGTAACCACGATCTTTTATATAGAATTTTAAAAGACGAGAAATTATCATATATATCATTCATGTGAGACGATATATATATATATATGTTATGATGTTATTGTATTTCATGGCCGTCAATGTATCAACCACAGCAGTGCCACAATAGTAGGGCCCAAATTGCATGCCAGATGCCAAAGAAAGAAATATAGCTGAGGGAAGATTACGATAAGGGGGGACCAAACCACATTTACATATAACAAAGATGATGACAATATATATTTCCTCTCTTTTTCTTTTAGAATAATCATTCAATCAATAATTTAGGTTTGCGCAGTTGATGGAAAGAAGCACACGTCTCATCATCTATAATCTAAACAATGTCAAAATCCTATCGTCTTCACCCATCGCAAATGTAGACAACCCTTTGTGTCAAAATGGCGGTGCCCATGCTTCGCAAATAGCTCGGCATGTATATGTATTTTTCGTTTGCAGACTGGCTGGTTCACATCTAAGCTAAGCTCCATTTGTCGATTTAAAGCTTAAAACTAATTTCATATGTGAACTCACTTGCTATTGCTCATTATATATACCTAGGCGAAATATATATATATATATATGTTTCTGTTATATTCGTGGAAGACTTTAAAGGTATTTTAATAATCACATTAGTACAAGAGAAGAGTCTTTTTAGACATAAAAATTAACTCTCTTTACATGCTCTGCTATTTATTTATTTATATTACCTTTTTCAATTTATTAGGTAAGCATAAACTTTAAACATTAAAAAAATGTATTAGAGTAACAAATTCGGGCACCCTTTATTATTTTTATTTTATACCATAGAGCTTTTTTTCATTAAAAGATCATAATCTTTAAATATTAATATGATTTAATATAAAATTTAACTCAATTAATTTATATAATTCAGTATCTTTAATTTTTTTATTTATCTTTGACTTATGATTTTGATATAAAGAAAAACAAAATCCTAAAAATTTGGACCGCAAAATAAGGGAGAATAATCATGAACTATCCAACTAATAATAATTGGACGATTTCCAGAATCAAGAAGAAGAAATACATGCATTATATATTTATATATATATAAAGAGGCATCAAAAGTCAAAGTCTCCATACCATACGGTGCCATCATTTCCAGAAAAGAAGAGTGTAGTGTTAACTTCTACACATATATATAGACCCTATAATATCAACATCAATGATTTGATAAGCAAATGAATTTTATCCCTTTAGGTGAATATGCTTAAAGTGATTCCGCTGCATCTTCTTTATTTCGCATGTACGTTAGCCGTTCCTGTTTATATGGTTATAAAAAAAAAAAAACTTGTCTACTTTCTTTTTTTAATATAATTTTAGATTTAATTTTTTTTTCAAAAATTTTAAAAATATATACATATATATATATATCATCTTATATCGGTTCAATGTATTTAAACTTTTACTTTGAAATAATTTACAAAATTATCGAACTGGATTAATAAGGAAAGATAATTTTTTTTCCTTTACCAACTAGATTAACCGTGATTTATTTTATTTTTATTTTTTTATTTTCGATTTTGTTTCATTTTATTTTTTAATTTTTTTTCAAAAAGGAATAAGGATATGCATTGCTACAAATGGCGAGATTGTTGATTGGCCATCCGGGTTTCTTTTGGTGACGTTTCGGCCTAAGACGGTAGTGACACCAAATGTCATTAATGAGTAAAAGTGATGAGTTTACTCATTTGTCACTGTCGTTTTCCATTTTATTTGTCTTTGTTTGTTTTTTTTTTAAAAAAAAACAAATTAATTTTTTATCATTACTTTTTAAAATATTTTTTTAAATTAATATTTAAAAATATATATTTCAAAAAATTGTAAATCCTTTTTTCGTTCAAAAAATTATTGAAAATAATGATTAAGATTGAGATCATTTAATCCAAAAAAATTAATAAAATACTAAAATGTAGAATAATTCAATATTATATCTAATCTTTTTCCCTTTTTTTTTTTAGAAAAAAAGAACAGATATTTTTTCTTAAAGAAATTACTGTTATAATCATGAGTCAAAATCTAAATAGTGTATCTTTTAATTGACAAAATATTCTTCTAAATAATTAATTATTATTTCCCAATTACTTAGTAAATATTCAATCATGTGCATATAAAAAGGATAATTTCTAACAGGTTGCACCGAAATAATTTATTTTATATGCAATATACCATTGATATTCCAAAAAATGATATTAGTGCATATATTATGGTTCTATTTTTAACGAAAATATTAATTAACGAGTATAAGTTGAAAGTGTGCCTAATATTTGGGAATATATTCAGCATTTCAATCTATCTTGAATGTGAAACTTAACGTGTCCCTGACCTAATAAAGGGCGATGGCCCCCTTGTTATTAGGCTTCGCATGTGCCCTTTAACTCGTAGGGGAAAGCATTCACTTCTATGATGATATCATAAATTTTTTAATTACTCAGCAAAAGAAGATAATATATATTTTTATTTGTTGGCAGTAAAAATAAAGATCATAGGTATCTTTTGCAATAGAAATATGTATTTTCTCTTTGACAATGTGTCTACAACTAATTAGTGAAACACATTACGTGTTTAAGACTTAAATTCATCATTGATTTGTAAGATCAAAGGCAAAATTTAGCGTTTCTCTATTCCTTTTAGTCAGACTTTGTTTATGTAGATCTGAGCTTTTTTGGGTATTTGATCTCAAAATTTAGGGTTTCTTTATTCTTCTTGGTTAGAATAGGGATTAGGGATTTTCAGTTGGTAGGGTTAGTTACATTTTCAGATGGTAGGGATTTGCGAATAGGATTTAGCAAATTATGGATTTTCAGATGGTAGGGGTTGAGGGTTGTTGAAAAATGATTTGGGAATTTTTTTTTTTTTTTTGGTTTTCTTTCTGGACTGAAAGACATGTTTAGGAACCCTAAACCCGATTTCCAACCCAAATTCAAACAATTTTTTTTTGTTAAATATGTGAAAATGACATTGCATTTTACAGATTAGTTATAAATGCCATATAATAAAAAAAAGTTAGCTACATTAGTTAAATCGATAAAAAAGATAAAAAATTAAACAAACAATGATGAACCCATTGAGTAAAAGAATTAAATTGTTTCAAATTAAATATAAAAATTATATCTATATTTTTATTATAGTACAAAGATTATTTGCATAATTTGATCAATTTAAAACAAATAATACTTTTCTTTTGGCTAAACTATCATCATTCATACCATATTCTCTTTCCTCAAAACTTCGGTTTAGCATTATTTCATAAAAATCATAAATTCAGCGAATAATTCTATGATTTGAAATTGGAATATTAAAAACTGCGCTCTTTTCCCAGCGACCATCATGCCCTTCGAAAATATTTTTTTAAAAAAAGGTTTTGTCATCGTGACATCAATGATTACCATAATGACGTCGAGTACCTTTTTTTTGGCCTGAATCGACGTCGTATTCAGCCGTAGTTGCTCGTCCGAGAAAATCCTTACCGGGAAAAAGGAAATCAAATCACGAGAATTTGGAGTTCTTTTTTTTTTCTTTCTAATTTCTCAGCTTAGAGGCGGTGGCTCAATGAAATACATTGGTCGAGAAGAAACCAAAGTAGTTGACGTGTCGGGCTCAGGAGATTGGACCACTAGATCAGTCGGCGTCGCCCTTGCCCTGCTGTGGCCTGCGTTGTGCGACCAAGTCCATATATTGCCAAAACTCTACTTTTCCAATTCTGCCTCATCAATTTGCCGTTCAATTTTCAACTATATTACACTCAGCTGTCTTTAGCCACGCTCTTAAAGACAAATATTTTTTTTCTTCTTTAATGAGGGCGGGGGGGACTTGAACTCAAGCAGATTTTGTAAATGTCGAGGATTCGAGGGTCAAATTTTATTTTATTTTTTAATTATGACTTTATCCACAGTGTACTGTTTAAATGTACCCAAAAATTATTTTAAAAAAATTGATGATAATTACCTTCGAAAATAAGTTTGAAATATTTACATTAGCCTGCGAGATACTAGTATTAATTAATATATAATTTGAGTTTCTAAATTACTTTTACCATCACTTGAAAATTTATCTTCTTCTATGTACAGTCAATTTAACTACTATAAAAATAGGATGACAAAAAGATTCCACAAAGATATATATAGGATGGCCAAAAATCCAAATATATATATATATATATATAAAAAGAATGAACCACATATGTAAATGACAGATATGTTTTAGCCTTTTAGGTGATTAAAACAAATGGATAAATATGAATTTCTTTCAACTTTTTTGGCGCATTTGGATTCAAGTTTTCAATACTAAAAAGAGTAAGGTTGATATTAATTTCTTCCAGTTTGTAGCCATAGATCTACCTCTTGAATCTTTATATATTGAAAAGAAGAGAAAAAAGAAATTTGTTAACCTTAGTAGTAAAGATATTGAGCAAGCAAAGTATTAAGATAATAACAAAGGGTGTAACTGAATCTAGGATTCATTTTAATTAATTTATATAATTATAATTAAAAAGTGATATATAATAAATTTATAATTCAAATCCGAACATCTATAATCTTTATTCTTATCTTATTATTTTCATATTGTAACTTATTTTTATTAAAAAAAAGAGTTGTAACCTTTATCAAATCCCAAAGGAGTAAATTGAAAAAAATCAACCAAATTGCAAGATAGTACCATTGAGGATTGACTTGTTAGGTTTCTTTCACATGCAAATGCATCACTACCGTTTTTTTTCCTTTCTGGCCGGTCGAAGAGATGGGGTGCTGTTCACGAGCTTTATCATTTAAAAGAAAAAAAAATGGAAATTAAAAAAAGCGGGTATAGATATTACCTTTTCAAACCCCACCTTTACGTCTTTAATGCTCCATACCAAGATTGGATCCCACATTGATGCTGATAGCAACCGCCATAAAGAAAAGGTCTTAACTCTCATTCAATCAGTAGTTTTTTTAGTGCTTGTACTAAACTTTCCTTTTCTTTCCCTTTACGTATGTTCCTCCAAAGAGAAAATTGATTGCCTGTCGGCTGTTTTTTTTTTTTTACTATCATTATTTACTGCAATTAGATGTGAATAATTAGCTGTTCATAGTGATTAAATTCACTATTGTGAATTACATATTATTTATAATTTATAATTTTTTATATAAATTAAAAATCATAGAATAAGTTGTGCAAAAAAATCACAATCGTAATACCATCTATTACATCTTTAATTACGATAAACACAAGCACAATATAAAAAAAAATTGTAATGATCGTAATTTAAATTTTTGGCAACTTTTTAGTTATAGTATTTGATTTAATCACCATTAAGATAAGTTGGGAATTTCTACAATGCATCATCTACCGCCATGTTTCTTATTGCTTTTTATGTCAATAATTTAAAAGGTTTGCTTGGACAAATTTGTGCAACTGCATGAACGATTGGGTTGATAAACAAATGACTGATAATAATTCTTTCGACCAAGGTAAGTCATGTGCTAGAGTAATAGTAGGAGAACAGTGTTCGGCAGAAAAAAGGTATGAATATGTGTAGACTCTTTGACATATCGAACTTCTTGCATCAATCTTGATGTTTTTTTCTGACTATGTTAAGCTCAACCTGCTTAGCTAGCCATTTATCTGGATGTTTCCCTTTTATGTCTTGAAAGCCTTAAAATATATGTGTTGATGCAACGATTGGTGATAACATGTGAAAGGTCAAGAGACATTTAATTGATGAATCTGCAAGGCAAGAAAAGTTAGAAGGCGTTGGAGTAGATATTCCAAAACATACTTCAATGCTTAAATCAGTAAAGTAGGCGAGCCAAGGAAGGAGCTAAAGATGTGTAGGTTCTCCATGACTTACCTCCAAGTAAACCATGACACCTTTTATAGTAACTTATTAGGTATTAATGATTATCTAGAACTCTACAAAGATAGAGTTTATCATTAATCAATTCTCTTCAGATAAAGATAAAGATCAACAACATCATCTAGTATTATCATTAGAGATTATTATCTCTTATCTAGTAGGTGTAATAATATGTATATTTTTTTATGCATAAAATCACGAAGCTAATAAGTTACCACAATTCTCATGTTAGGATGCAGATATGTAGTTTCTTCACTTGTTAGGGTTTACATTTTTTAATTACACCAAGAAAAGATTACATGTGCTCGAATTTAAGATCTCTTAATTACTATCGAGATGAATGAATAATTAGTTGATTGATCATCATTGGTAAAAATTTTAAAATACTGATATTCTTTTAATAAAGTAAGTTGCAATTTGAATGCCCATCATAAGCTGCTAGTGATTGTGATGTTATTTTCAAGTTTCGTTCCTTTTGTGGTGCTTCAGTGAATTTGGTGGTCTTAAGTTCGAATTGCTCTAATGAATCTTGGTCATTGTTTCAATCAAGAGTTACTCTACTTCGGATTGTTGAAGTCATCAAACTGTGAATCTAGTTTCATGTGATGGTTTTGATTGCTATAATGGTTTATTTTGTTTCTTTTTAGGTGTTATTTCTCTGTTTTTAAGTTTTTGTTGCCTCTCGTTTATGGGATTTTGCTAATTTTGTTATCAGCTTGGACCTTGTAACCTTTAGGTTAATAAAACTCTTCTGGCTTAAAAGAAAACAGAAAATAAATCGCAGTTTGAAGATAAGAATCAATTGAGATAAATTCAAGATTTTAAAAATGTTGATAATTAATATTGATATATTTTTAGTATTCTCCTGCACAAATTAATAACGTAAAAAGATACTATTATATCTAAATCATTTGAATTCAGTGTATGGTTTATAGTTTATGCTTTTACCACAAGCAAAATCTCAATTAAAAATCTAGTGATTTTAGTAACATAGGATGGATTTGAACACTTTATAAGAAAGGTAGGTATGATTTAATAATTCGTGTGTGATGTGTTTTTTTTGTATAAACATACGTATCTAATATTATACATATCACACATATATTTTTTATGTTAATTATATAAATATAAATAAATTATTGTAAATTATTAAATACATTAAAATTTTAATAATGAATATGATATGATACCTATCTTTTAATGAAAGGAGACAAAGGAAAGAACAAAATAAAGGATTGTAACAAAATTAGAAGAAAAAAAATAAACAGGTTGAGGATGTAATTATCTGATATATATCCGGGGATTGAACTTTCTTCAGATTGGGAGCTTTAAATAATAATGGCATTTGTATTTTTCTGCAGAAGAAAGTAGAGGATGATTGAAGATGAAGATAAAAAAGGGGACAAAAGAAAAAAAAAAAGGGAAAAAACAAAGAGGAAGAAATGGAGTTTTTTTCGTAGGGTCATGAACTCATTCATAAGGTAAGATGCGCGGTAGGGAGAAAGGAGTATGATTGTTAAAAGAATTCAGAGCTGACTCTGTCTTTTGTAATAAATACAAAAAGTAGCTTTTTTAGCAGTAATGCAGAAAAAAATGGTACGGAATGATCTGTGGGATCCACGCGGGAAAAAAAATGAAAAATTAATTAAAACTTTTTTAACCTATGAAATTTTTGTATTTGTTACTCTATTTATAATATGTTAATTAATTAACTCGTTTAAAAAACACACCATATATTTAATTTTTTTTAAATTTGTAATTTTTAAAAATTTATTAATAATATTACAGTAATTGAATTAATATTTTATTAATTTTTAATTTAAAAAT
>JAQSVH010175118.1:1802-21012 GCA_029448705.1 Adansonia digitata
TTTCTTTTCTATCTACCACTCCTTATGATCCAGGGCAGCAGCAGAAGCTTCCCTCTCTGCCCCCCCCCCCCCCATGTTCTAAGGTCCAGAAAGAGCCAGAATCGGTCTTAATTAATTTCCCCCCAAAATCATGCTCTAGTTAATGCTTTTTTTTACAGGCTTTTTTAGCAAACAGAGCTTACAACGACAAGAAAAAATCGTTTTTCTTTCTTTCTTTCTTTCGGTTCCATTGTTGATTATCACTGGTAGAATCAAAACAAGTTGAATTCCAATGGAAAATTTGGCCAAAAGTTACTTTTTAAGTAGGTGTCCTGTTTTGGCAGTATAACAAGCCTGGACGTGGTCTGTTATAATAAGTAATAATTAATAATCAGCAGATTGAATGTAGCAAGTACGTACCAAAACGACATTGAATGCTCCAACAAAGGCTGAAACTCATTGACCAAAAGGGAGCGACAGCATGTTCTGTGATTGAAATGATCTTATTTACGGATTGGAGGGATGAAAACTTGTAGAACACAAGCCAATACGGAGGTGGGTCCAATATCCATTACCGAAAGCAGCAGTGACCGTTTCCGTGGGGACTTTTAGAATATTATCAATTTATATCAACGGCTATAATTTTTTACATCAAATATATAATTAAATATTTTTTAACTTATTTAAAATTTAATATATATAATTTAAATAATAAATTATAAAATATAATAATTAAATTAAACAAATATAAATTATATAAAAATTATAAAAATATATAAAATTAAATTAATTTTACATCAAACTACAGTATTTTCAATGCCAAATTCGAACGACAAGTCTTTGAATTTCTTTTACGCTCCGAATTAAAGGTGAATTTATAGTCTTCTGCACCAAGTGAATAATAATTGCTATCAATGTTTTGCTTCAGATGCAAAATATCTTGCAATGAAGCAAATAAAAGAAACAATAACGGAGGTTTGGTGTTTAAAACAAGGTAGAGATACGACTAGATGCTGTAATTTTGAAAACGATACAATTATACAATATGAAAAACATAATAAAAATATAAAATGACATCATAAATAATATGAATATGATACGAATATATTAATGAATCAAAATCTATATAACACAAATTATTATTATATCATAATTTATATAAATATATAATATAATAATCACGATTGCAACAAATAAAAATTTACGAATATAATATTAATACATAAATTTTTAATTCTAGATATGATTATGTAGTTGAAGAGGGCATTGTAATCTATAAACATAGCTTAGGCCTAACTTCAATTTCTTCAATAATAAGCCCACGCTTACTAACCCAATTATTAATCTCCCTTACGCTACAAATCACGATCTCATCTTCTTCCTTTTCATTGTAAAACTCACCATCTCAATCTCCATCCATCCATCTCCTTTTTCCACATAGTTGAGGCATTCCATCTGGGGGATCTAGGAAAACTTGTCATATCTCAGCCTCTTTGTCTTTGAATTTTACATGGAAATTCGCGTGACATTGTTTAAATCCATATCTATACTCTGCAAACTTGAACACCAAGTAAGTCGCGGAGGGTGTCTTAGTGGAGAAGAATTTGGTCTCTATGTTTCCCTTAAAACCAATCATGGAAATAGCCTTGAGTTTAGCTACTTCAAAGAATTTGTAACTCACAATCATATATATAATTCTTTTTGGTACAAAGAAGGCCCTTAGCCTGGATTATTTAAGATTATTTAAATATCTTGCAAAATGTTAAGATTGTGAGTTATAGAAGTTAAAATTATTTACACTCAAATTTGTTGAACATCGTCTTTTAAAAATGATTGTGTGAACTAAATGAACTAAATTCCGAATTCAATAATATATGTAGTGGAAATTTATAAGAAATACAATATTAATCATGTAAAATGTTAACAAATTTATCATGCATCGACCGTGTTTCAACAAGGGTTTAGGGGTTGGATCCCACATTCCGTATTTAATTCCCTAGAAAATTAATTTGGTCTGAAACATTGTTATAATTTATATTTCACATTATGATGCTTGTACAAAAGAAATTGAAATATTATGAGCTATGTGAACTTGACTTAATTGATAAACCATTAGATTTGATAATTATATGATATAAACACGACACAAATATATGAACATTTTAAATTTTATATTAACATATGACACCTTAAACATAACAATTATGACATGTACTTGAAATAATATAAATATTACATGAATACATAAGTTACTAAATTTATAAATCGTTCGTCCCGACAGCAAATGATATTGGTTCAACGAGCAAAGAAATGAAGAAAAATTAAAAGACTAATGAAGAAAGAAACGAACCTATATTCAAGTCCAGTGGTTAGGTCGGTCTTCCAATGTAATTGACAGCCCTTTTGCCCCCATCATATTTTTCCACTCCATTTATCCAATGTAAAGGACTGTTTTCAACAATTATTCAGATAATTAAGCTTCTTAGCAGTGATTTAAAGACAAACTACAACGCACTGTTACAGTTATTATTTTATTATTTTGACTTTTGCTCATGTTTTATATTTATCACAATTGACCATAATAATATTTATTATATTTACAATTATGATTGAAAAACGTATTCGTAACCATAATTTAGCAAAGAAAAGAGAGAAAAAGAAATAATAACTCACTGGTAGTTAAAATCATGCTTAGTAATCCAAACCCAAAAACAAAAAGAAAAAATGGAGTTTTTGTGTTTTGAAAGATGTTTTTGGATAAAATAACTTTCAATTTCCCGCTATGCTTTTTCATAATAATACTGAATAGGTAACGTTTTTAAATCATATTTTTTTCGACACATTTTTTAAACCACTTATTTTTCAAGTCATTTTTTCTAATGTAAGTTTTTTCCAACAAAAATGTTAAAAGTATCATTAAAAAAGTTAAAATTCAAATTTTAAAATTACTAGATAAAGTAATAAATTTTGCAAAAATACAAACAGGAAATCTGTTTATGAGTAGTATATGTTGAACCTAGTAGAAAGGATAACACAATCTAAATTGTGGGCACTGAAGTCCAGTGTCTACGTAACTTAGCTACAGACATTCTTTAGGCCTCAGCTCAATTCCTTCAATAATGAGGCCCTGCTTGTAATAACTACAGTCAACCTCCCGAAGACTAAACTCCACCGTCCCATCATCTCCACATTCATTCAAAAACTCACCCATTTCAATCTCCATCCACCCATCTCCTCGCTCTCGAGCTTGTTGGGGCACATTTTGTGGACAGTCTAGCAACACCCTCCGTGCTTCCCCGGAAGAGATTCCGTCAACATTGACATGCAAATCTACAGCTCTGTGGCTAAACCCATACCTATTCCTATTAAGCTTAAACACCAGGTAAGCTGCATAGTTTGTGCTGGGAGACAAAGCTTTGGTCTCAATCTTTCCCTTGACATCGAGCCACCACACTAACCTGAGCTCAGCAACCTCAGAGAACCTGTCAATTCGACACAGAACAACAAAAAGGGAATTTATGCAGATGATCGTCACAATATGATAAATAAATAACACCAATATCAACAATGGCATTCTATAAGTGGTACATTTATGTAGATGGGCATAGTTTTCTTGCAAATGACATTGTTTGTTTTTCAAAGCAGCAGTATTAAATCATGTAAACTTGCAACATCCTACATACGAATGGCAAACTAAGAACTTAACATCAGGTATTTAAATTGCTATTACAAAAGCATTTTCGTTCACATTATCACGGTATCAATTATGGTAAATATCAACTATAAATATCAGCAATAGAGAAAGTTGAAAAAGCAAAATAACAACCATAACGATAGGTCATGACCGTTATTTAAATCCTTGCTTAACATCACAACATCACTGAACAAATAAGAGAAAAGAAGAGTAGGATAGAACAACCTAGAATCTGATAGAGGGGTCCAACTCCAATACTGAGGTGTATCTCCCCATATAATTGAAAGTGCCTTTGCCCCCAACATATAACATTTTTTTCCAGTCTCTTTCTCCAAGTGAAAGCTCTGTTTAAACACCAGCAATCCTAAAATTTTCAAATAAATGCACAAAAATTGAGCTAAAAAGCCCACCACTTTAAATCATAACGTACAAATTGAGCTTGCTTTCCTTAATTTGTACAAACTGATCTTAAACTCGAATTCCCCGTAGAAGGGCCTTGATTTTCCAGGCAAATGTTAAAAGCAAATTGATCATCCAGAAAGGAATAATAAAGAATCCAAAGCACTCCTGCAGCTCACTTATACATGAACATTGTTTGCTAGTAATTAACTACATGATGTATAGCTAATAACTACATTAGGCGTCATTACCGGATACTGGCATGTACCTACCGCAAGTATGTTCAATTTTTCAAGATTTTTTTTATATATTTAGAGAATTCTATATTCATATCATAGAACGTGTCGAACAGGAATGTTTAAGAAAAAATAAAAAATCGGAACACACAGGCTCATAATAAGGTCAAATTTGTTGTTGAAACTAGAAAAGTTGGAAAATCAAATGCAGAGCTTCGGGCTTACCATGCTACCATTTTCAATGAGAATTGGACGAAAAGAGAGATGAAAATAAAGATCCTTATTTCCCAGTGAAAGCAACGATGGTGATCCTGAAATGATTGTCTTGTAATCACCAGGCAGAAACTTTTCCCATACTGAATCAGAGTCTGCAACTGATCTCAATGCAGGAGAAACCAGGGCCGATCGACATGCATCGCGTGGCGAAGTCAACGATATGATGAGACACAGGCACTCTTCTGGCAACATCCTTGTAAAATCCATTTTTCTTCTATAGTTCATAGACAGGAAAATTAAACAAAAAAAAAAATGGTATAACTGATCTGTCCTTGCAATCAGGGTTAAGGTTTTTTTTTTTTTCCTCCTTTTGATTAATACAAGCCGGTCACTCAATTGCTTTGCTTGAAAAACTTTGTGGTTTGGTTGACAAGGAGTTGACTTTTAAAACCCTCGTTGTTAAGATATATTTTTTTTCTTTAAGGGAACTTCGTTGTTAAGTTTCGCGTACGTATATTTATGTAAATAATAATAATAATAATAATAATAACTCCGTAATAAATTTTTTACCAAATTGGCACTTGTTTATAATATAGGTATAAAAAAATTTTTAAACTGATAAAAATAATTATTATTATTTATTTTATTTTTAAATTATTTTTATAAATATTATAAATATTAATAATATTTATTTAATTTATAAATAAAAATTTAATTTAATTAAAATAATATTAATTATTAATTATTATATTATTTAATAACCAATAAAATAATCCTTTGGTATTATATTATATATATTATCAGATTAAGTTTACATTTGTAAAATTTTTATCCAAATATTAAATCATAATAAGATAACAATAATTTCATTTGTTTAAATTTAATTATTGATTAATTTGTAAATATCTTAATTTAGTACTTGTAGTCTTAGAATAATTATCATTTAATTAGTAATGTAATTAAATATCAATTAAAACGAATATTTCTCAGCATAAAATAGATACTTTCACTGCATTTCACAAAATATCAAATATTAAATAATATTTTGTATATAATTTCTTACTTCTTTTTTTTCTTAAAATGGTTTTAGTTTTTTTTATTAAATCTCATCATTTTTTTTATTTAATTCTTGGGCAGATTTCTGTCACAACAGAGGTTTTTAACTTTTTGGTAAATTGTTCATTTTTTATACTATTTTGTATTTTGTATTTTTATTAGATTTATTTTAATCTTGGTAGATTTATTCATATTGTAAATTCAATATATTTAAAAAAGAATTTATCACTTAAGTTTTTGAAACTAAATTATTTTTCAAAGTATTATCATTTAATTCATTATTTACATGAAAAATACATTACTTAATAAATTAAAAAATTAAATACGTAAAATTACGTGCAACGCATATAATTGGAAACTAATTCTATAAAATATGTTAAAGAAATCCACTCCAATTAAGAAGTACGCTTTACTTGGGTTGTCATGTGATAACTTATTTAAAAAAAAATTTTATGAGAATTTTTTATTTTTATATATATTTTTATATTCATATTGTATTTATTACTTTTATATCTTAATTAAATTCAATATATTATATATTTAGATATAAATTTTGATATATTAATAGTTCGTATTTGTAATTTTTGACAATTATTGCATTGCTTTCATGTTGATTTTTTTTTGTATTACATCATGTTTTCATTATTCTTTCATATTGTTCGTGTTATATAATTATGTTATGTTTGAAATTGTCAACTAAAGAACTCCTAATTTTGTACTACATATCATCTTGTTCATATTATTCGTGTCATAGTCTTATTCAAGTTGTTGTATAGTTATATAAATTTTGATACGTTAATAATTTGTTTTTATATAATATTAACATGTTTGTCTATTTCTATCTTATTTTATTTTTTCCATGTTTTATTCATGTTGTATGGTCATTTAATGTTAAAAATAATCGGGGATAATTGACATTATTGAAAT
Source organism: Adansonia digitata (assembly GCA_029448705.1). NCBI lineage: Eukaryota > Viridiplantae > Streptophyta > Magnoliopsida > Malvales > Malvaceae > Adansonia > Adansonia digitata. The sequence continues at coordinate 8,310 of JAQSVH010175118.1, forward strand.
AACTTTCAATTTTATGACACATATCCCATGTTTGTATTCAGCTTACTTTTTCATGTAATAATCATTTTCAATGTATTATATATATATATAAATTCTGACATGTTAATAATTCGATTATACAAATTTTGATACATTTGTTCATTCATATTGTGTTATATGATTACATTTACATTATAATATATTAAGATATAGAAAAACTAAATATTTTTTAAAATTTATTTATAAAAATTTTACTCTCAAAGGAACAAACATAAAAAATTATAAACTAATTAGTGATAAATTATTAATACTGCTGGACCTTTATGTAGTAAATGAAATCAATAAGGGGTAAATTGATTTCTCAAAATCTTTTTCCAAATTAAACTTTTATAAGCAAATTTGAGAAATCTAAAAAGTAAGTTTTGGAGTTGCAAGTTAGTGAATAATAATAAGCAATTAAAGAGAAAGGAAAAGAGAAGCAAACTCAATGATTTAGAAAGGTTCGGCCTCAATTGCTCACGTTTTTTATCTCGTCGTTACTTGGCTAGGATTTTCTCAATTCACTAACCAAATTCTTTTACCTGTCCAGGCTAAGATATAACATTTATAACTCCTTATCTTTTTCTTAAGGCTAAAATAAAATCTCTATCATCTCTACCTTTTGTAGTTAAGATATAACCCTTCTCTACTTTTCAATGGCTAAGTAGGAACCTCCCTTTTAATACAAAAGTTTTGTGTAAACAAATAAAACCTCTAAGGCTTGGGTGTTTACAAGAGTTTAGGCACAATAGATGATAATTCTAAAGATAGAATTACAAGGAACACGAGAATGGATAGGAAGAATTAATCCTATACACTATGAACTAGTTAGAAATATGAAAGAAATGAAAAATATGACTATAAGCTTAATCTCCTGGTTCATCATCTTGTTGGAGATGTTGAAGAGGCTTATTTATAGCCTTGATCATGAATATAGCTATTGGGAATGTTTGGTGGAGTGATAAAGTTGTTGGATGCCTTATTTAAGTAATTCTCATTCATTGCCACCATATTGTATTGATATTTTATGTTGTGTATCAATACATTGCCTTCATTCGTACAAAATATAATTGCTGTAGCCCATTGTATTAATACATTTTAGAATGTATCAATACATGAATAGTGACATATTGATACATGAACAGTGATTTTTGCATTTCAAAGTTATTTAGCTACTGTTAAGCATTGTATTAATACAAACACTTAAAAGGGTTTTTTATAATTTTAAAACTTATAAAACTGATCCAAAAAATGCTTTGTATCAAAGTATGCATTAAAAATACATTTTTTGAGTGCTTAAAGAAGTTAAAACACATTTTACTATTTTTCAAATTCAAAATAATTCATGGAAAAATACTATCCCGAAAATATTTAAACACAAGCTAATTAAATTTAATTTTTAGTTATATTAAAACCAAGATTAGTTTAAAGCTAATATAACTAACAATCTTTCCCTTTTTAATATGACAAAACTTAAGGTGAATTTGCTTGTAAAACTTCTTGTTAATCATTTAAAGTTTTTTCAATAAAACTCTCTCTCAATAAAAGCATTATGAAAAAATTTTGAAAATTTTATAAAATACCTTTGAAAAACTCGAAAATGATATTTTTGGTCATATTCAGCTATAAAATCACTAACACAAGGTATTAAAGATTTCATGAGATATAAATAATATAAACATATATGAAAATTTCTTATTTGCTAGCATATATATATATATATATATATCAATAAGCACAAGCAAATTACTCCTAAAATTCTCCTTTTTTTTGGAATACCAAAAAGGTTGAAGATATGATTAATTCAAAGCTAAGGGAACAATTTTAACAGGTTATTTAAGAGGTATACTAATTTTGAATCATGTAGGAGAATGCATGCCAACTGTTAAAAAAATATATGCATTTAAGCTCTAATATGTATTTTATACTATTCATGTATTCAAATGTAGACTTTTAAGCACATTTAAGATTATGGTGTTAAAGATAAACTAATTGATAAAGAATATCAATAAATTTTAATCCAATATGTTGTCTAGATGCATAACTAATATCAATTTTTGAATTTTTAGTACATATGTATACTACTCATAATGATTAAGTAACCATATGGAAAGTTAAAGAATGTTGCAAGAAAAAAATAGCAAACTTCCATAGGTTAGAAATTCATTTGCCCATTTATGATATGTCAATAAGATCATTCGAGCACTAATTCAATCAATGAACATTTATAAAGATGTATTCATATTTATCTATGAGTTAAGACATAATTATTTTCTAATGTATCAATTGTTAAAAACAAGTATTAAAAATAAAAGATATCAAAATACTTAACTCAAGGTCATGTTCAAAGATTCATATTTAGCAATCATTTCAAGCATACACTATATATAGGGATACCAATTGAATATCATTAACTGATGCATTTCACTAAACTTAATGCTAAAGGATAATGATTTAAAAGTATTAGTTTAGTAGATACTTTAACCTTACCAAGCTATGTTGAAATGCACAATTTGACTTTGAGTTTTATGATCTAAGTGTTGAGCAATCCTTTAAAGGTTTAGGCTTGATTCGGATGAGATTAACTTGCTTGGTTTGCTTCTTTTTGTCATGTAAGTGTTCAGATTTATAGATTTACTTTATCTTTATGAACCTTATAAAACTAAAAAAATTCTTAGCAAAAGATAAGCATTAGAAGTACCAAGATTCAATTGTTGTGTGTGTGTGTATCAATATATATATATAAGAAAATATTCAATAAGCTGATAAGTTTTTCAAAAAAAATGTTCAATAAGCTTAATAAGATTTTGAAACAAATGATACCAAATATTAATATATGGAAGTCATTAACTATATATGGGTATCAATTTGTCATTATGCAAGAAAATATGTTTATTAAGGCATAAAAACAATGATGCATAGAAAAAATTATTTTTTTACGTATGATAAGATAATATAAGAACCTAACCATATAACTTAAGCGTTTGATTTGTGAAACACTCATTACTTAATCAAATGTGATGTTTAAGCATGAGATGAGCTATGAAATAATGTTCTTTAAGGTTTACGAATCATAAAATGAAGCATTTAAATTGAAAACCCATTAAAAGAGACCAATTTTGCATTTAAAATGAAAAATAAAACGAAATTGGCCATAATTCACTACTTATATCAATACAGCTGGCTTTCATATCAATATACATAGTGATGTATCGATACAAAATTCATTGTATCGATACAATTGGGTTTTTCTAGGTTTTTGTTCATTGTATCAATACAAGGCTCTAAGTATCGATACATGCCTTAAGTTTTCTAAAAAATGTTAGAAAAATATGCAATTTGGCATTCCAAAACTCATGATTTGATATTTTAATGCAAACTTTTGATTCTAGACGTATAAAAACATATATAATTGATCAAAAGTTTGAATTAAAACAATTTTTAAAATGAAGTTTGAATAAATTTGCATATTTGGTCACCAGTAAGGCAATAAGCAACTAAAGATTTTGAAATAAGAGATTTTTATTCAAACTATATATGTACAAGTTTAAAAGCATTTTCAATATACACTAAACTTGTTTAAACTATAAAATATGAGCAAATAACATGATCAAATATCTTAAGCCTTATAAAGGTGAAATTAAATTTAACACATCAAAGAGTTATAAGAACTTGCCAGAAACATGTTTTATCGTGTAAACCCATATATGCAAGCTTTATATGCTTCACTTAAGGATATGCATATAATTCACTCATCCAATAGAGCTTGCTTAATACTCATGAACATGAAAACATTAAAATTAACCTTTTATAAAATTATGCTTGAGTTAATGTTTCATATCATCATTTCAGAAATCAATTAAACATATCATCATTAAGCACTTAAACATAAATGCATACACAATTAAGCACATATTCAAATGCATTTTCTAATAAGCTTATACATATTCAAGATGCAAGATATGTCTTTTCATTAAAATCATTTTGCATCAAAACAATATTAAAAAATATTATTCAATAAAACAAAAAAAATAGACATCTATACATATCATGAATAGGTAACCATATATGATAAAATAAGCATAAGCCTTAGAAGTTACCCATAACATTTCCTTGTTTGTTTAGAGCATCCATTTGTATTGCTTTGCTCCTTATTGCTCTAGCATACCTACAAAATACTTTTAATTGCATTTTGATACTCAAATTGGTTAAGGTCTTTGAGAGTTAGATGCTAAGTAACTCATACCTTTTGGTACCATACTTGCCTAACGTTATATTGGATCCTCTTCTTGATAGGACAAGTATGTAAGGTATGACCATGATATTACAATGTGTGCACTTAGTCATATTAACGTGAAAAGAATTTTTAAAAACAATATGTTTTACATTTTTCATCCTTTTAAGTTCTTTTTTAGAACAAAATTCTTTTTTTTCATAAATTTCAATACTGTTTTGGCAAGCATCAAAATTCATTTTCAATTTTATTGAGAATTCTAATTCATCCTTTGTTTTCATTAAAAACTTATCTTCAGTCTTTAAATTTGAAATCACTTTCTTGTGTCTTAAACATATTGCTTCAAATTCCATAGCAAGCTTATCACAAGCATTTTGTAATTCATCAAAAAACTATGAATTTCAATAACAAGTGCTAGATGATACTTGGGCTCTTCAAGAGCCATAAAGCAAAACTCATTTGGATTTGAAGATGGATTTTCATAAAACTTCTTTTCAACTTCTTTTTCCTTCTTTTTTCCATAAAGTTTCTTTAGTTTTTCCTACATTTCTTTGGCATTTCCATATCAAAAAACTCTATCATAATCACTTTAACTTAATGCACAAAGGTAAATGTGAATGGCCTTGGAATTGAGTTGAGCCTTCCTTATATCATTTGCATCCCATTATTCTTTCTCTTTAGGTACTTGTAGAGGACCATTTTGATGATTCTCCAAATACCATAGTCGAATGCTTGATAAAGAACGTCATTCTTGTTCTTTAATGAAAATACTTTTAACAGTCTAGAATCGAAATACTCATAATGGAATGTCCTCGCTACATTAATTCCATATCGCCACTTTGAAAAATCCATAATATTTTGTTGACCTTCACTTGAGGTGATTAAACATAAAAAAAATGAGACCAAGCTCTGATACCAATTGTTAGACCTTTAAGTGGTAAATGGACTCAAGATGGAATAAATTGAATTCACAAAATCTTTTGTCAAATGAAAACTTTTATAAACAAATTTGAGAAATCTAAATAATAAGTTTTAGAATTGCAAGTTATAAATAATAATAAGTAATTAAAGAGAAGGGAAAAGAGAAGTAAACTCAATGATTTGAGAGGTTCTGCCTCAATTACCTATGTCTTCTACCTTTGCCTTACTTACCTCAGATTTCCTCAATTCATTAACTAAATCTTTTATCTTTCAAGGCTAAGGTATAACCTTTACAACTCCTTATCTTTTTCTTCAGGCTAAGATGTAACCTTCATGCTTTCTATGTTTTAGGTTAAGGTATAACCCTTCTCTATTTTTCAATAGCTAAATAGGAACCTCCCTTTTAGTACAAAGGTTTGTGTAAACAAATAAAACCTCTAAAAACTAGGTATTTATAAAAGTTTAGGCACAATGGATGATAATTCTAAAAATAAAATTACAAGGAATACAAGAATGGATAGGAAGAATTAAACCTATACATCATGAATTACTTAAAAATATAAAAATGATAAAAAATATGACTATAAGCTTAATCTCTTAGTTCATCATTTTGTTGGAGGTGTTGAAGAGGCTTATTTATAGCCTTGATCATGAATATGGCTGTTGGGAATGTTTGGTAGGGTAATATAGCCATTGGAGGTTTCATTTGAATGATTTTCGTTCACTCCACTAGATTGTATTAGTACATTATGTTGTGTATCAATTCATTGCCTTCATTCATACAAAAATGACCGTTATAAGCCATTGTATCAATACATTTTAGGATATATAGATATATGAACAATGATTTTTACATTTCAAGGTTATTTACCTACTGTCAAACATTGTATCGATATAAACACTTAGGGTATCCATACATTCATATAAAAACCCATCTTCAAGAGGTTTTTCATGACTTTGACACTAATAAAATACCAAAGTATACATTAAAAATATATTTTTGAGTGCTTAAAGAAGTTCAAACATATTCTAGTATTTTTTTAAAATGTTTTCAAATAATTCATGGAAAAATACTAATTTAAAATATTTAAACACAAGCTAATTAAGCTTAAGTTTTATTTATATCAAAACCAAGATTAATTCAAAGCTAATATAACTAACAAATACTATCACTATATTCTTCAATTTTTTTTTATAAAATGTTGAAAAAAAAAATCCTAGGTGAAACCATGCAACACTCTAGTAATCTATAATACAAATACAACATGAATGTATAAACATGTCAAAATCTACATAACACAAACTATTAATGTTTTAAAATTTATATAAACATATAACATCTTAAATAAAATTACAATAAAAAATAAAATGCAAATACATGAATTATTAAGTATCTCATAGTTTTAAGCCTAATCAATTTGCCAACGAATGAGAACCTTTAATTTTAACCTAACCTTGATTTCAAAATTTAACATAAAGGTTAAGGATCAATATTTCTTATAATAACTTAATTTCAATGTGAAAATGTATAGGAGAAACTAAAGAAGGATAAACTTCAGAAAGTTTTAATTTGCTATATTATAATAGGTGGATGAGTAACCTCAAGTGACGCTTTACATATTAACTTCTCAAAAGAGAAATAAAACCAAACTCAAAATATAATGTTATTAATTAATGTATTATTTTTAAGAAGCGATATTTAGTAGGTATTTATAGACACTTAATTTCATTCAGGTCTTTTTTCAATAGTCTTAGTTTTTCGAGACTACGGACATAGCTGGACCCTAATAGGGGTTGAACTTCGCAAGTTAGTTGACACATTTTATTAACTTATCCTATCACACATAGATGGCCATATTGTCATGTGATAGAAAAGGTGCCATTTGAAGATCAATCTTGGATAAGAAGAATGAATATTCAAAAATCATTTTTTAAATATTCTTTTGTCAAATTTCAAAAATTATTTATGCACATAATGTGATGGTCAAATTTCCCATTCTCAAGCATTTTTTTATTTTAATTTTTTTGTAAAACTTGAAAAGTTGACCATCATATGTTTTTACTGACACCTCTATCATATTTATGTCGATATACATTTTAAAAAACTAAAAAATATTCAAGAAAAAATATGGCATTTATATCAGAAGGTGTCAAGTTATCAATTTTGCCAACTCTTTTCTAAATTTCTCACGATATTGCAATTATTTTTGCAAATTTTTAAACTTCAAATGTTCATCCTTATCACTCTTTTTCCAATTAATATTTTGGATAATATGTTGTATTTAATTTATTTTATAAGTTTTAATATATTATTTAGAATTTTTCTCGGTTCGAAAACATAAGCCTTCTTTCAATTGTAAAATTTATGATGAAATTTTCTCAAGTTTTGAACTTTAAAATTCGTTCAATATTTCCATTAAATTAACATAAAATCCACTTTGAAAAATTACAATCCATTTTATGGATTTTTCTCATTTTCAAGTTGCGGAGTTTTCTACTCCATAAATTTTTCAGTTGAATTTTTTTTAAGTTTATAATTTTTAAATTCTTAAAATATTATTATTAAATTCATACTAAATTAGTTTTTTTTTTAAATTCAAGTGATTTTATGAGCTTTGAATTTTTTTATATATTTTTTTCTGTAATGATTTTTCTCGTATAATTTTACTAGTTTTGAATTTCCAATCACGATTTTTTTACTTATTTCATTTTCAAATTTTGTTTATGATTATTAATTTAATTTTAACTTTTTATTATCATTTTAATTTTATTTTAATTACGGATTTTTGTACTAGTTTCATGGAAGCTAGTCTAATTGGTTTCTAACTTTTCCCTTAACTAATTTAGTTGGATTCTAATTATCCATTAGGTAATATTATCAAGATAATCATGAAAAAATACTTGGAATGACTACTAATGGCTTATCAATTAAATTCATCCCATCTTTTAATGAAAATAATAAGTAAAAAAAATTAAAATTAATTAAAATTTTTAATAAATTTTATCCAAGAGGATTTTTTTTCAGCCCCTTGGCCGAACCTTCCCCTTCTAAAGAAGGGAAAGATTCTTCATTTTAGGGAATTTTGGCTTGAAAATAAAAAGAAAAAACACTATAAAATAATAAGTTTTTCAAGTTCTAAAGCTTTGTTAAGGTAGATTCTTTCTAAAGCTTTAGTTTTTTTCTTCATTTTTGCTCATTTTTCCTGTTATTGGTGAGCCAAAATTATGCTTAAGTTCATGAATTTTGATTCATGTTAAAAGACTAAGCATGACGGCCATGAACCAATTTCTTTAATCTAATTGTTTTTTTGTCTAAATTTTCTTTCTAATAATTTGTTTTTCTTCAAGAATTATTTTTTTTATTGATATGATGTTGATTTTAATGTTGTGTTTGTTATATATATGTATGTGATCATATGTATGTTATTTATCTTGGCATGTTCTTGTTGATGTGTTGGAACAACATGTTTATGTGTTTATTTTTTATGGTTTATTATACTTTGATGTTGATTTGTTCATTATAAAGTCATAATATATGACTTTTAGTGGGAAAAATTTTTATTTGATGGGTTATAAGGTGTTGACCGAAACTCATGCTTGTGTATGTGATGATTTTTTTTTATTTTGGTGGCTATTTTATAAATATTAAAAGTTTAGAGACTAACTTAAAAAATGAAAAAAATAATTTTTAGCTATTCCATCTTGGTTGAAACCCATATATACCTTTACGAATGAATTTTATGCATTTTATCAAGTAGAAATATATTTTTTAGTTTTTTGGGATTTTTTTGTAATTTTAAAAAGTTTAAAGGCTTTTTTGTAAATATTGAAAGATTTGTTCTAGGAGCAAAGGAAAGTGGCTGAATCTTGCTTGTGAATTTTGAATGTGATTTTTTGTGATTATTTTAATTTATTTGATGTTTAATATTGTATTTTAATTATGTGGGGGCTAATTTGTAAATTAGAAAAGTTTAGGCGCTATTATGAAAAACTTAGCATTCTATGGTTAAAATGGTTATTTCACATTAAATTTCTCATTTCAGATATTTTGTTAATTTTTGAATATTTCCAGCATTCCACTAGTCCTTCGGTGGGGTGTAGAAAATATTAAAACCTTTCGTATTTTTTCAGTTTTTCGTTAGGGTATGAAATATAATTTTTAAAAATTTAGAGACTTAATTTCATTTGTTGCAATTTAGGTCATTTTTTATCCAAACTACCCATTTAGGGTAAAAGTCGTCATTGCTCACCTTTTCGTCTCCTTTAAGGTTACCGAGATACTTTCATGTTAAAGGTATACCTTAGGGGCATTTTAGTAATTTGCATAAAGTCAAGTCCTAAGTAGTTGTTGGGATGCTTTTATGCCAAAGGTTTGCATTTAGGATAGGTTCATAATTTTTATCGAGTCTTTTAGGGTTACTAGGATACTTTCATATCGAAGGTATGCTTAGGGGTATTTTGGTAATTTCTTTTGAACCAAGTCTAATGTAGTCATCGGGATGCTTTTATGCCAAAAGTGTGCATTTAAGATAGGTTTACCCTTCTATAATCATTTTCAAGTCCTTTAGGGTTATCAAAATACTTTTATGTAGAAGGTGTACCGTAAAGGTATTTTGGTAATTTTGCATTAGAACCACGTCCTATGTGGTTACTAGATACTTTTATGTCAAAGATACACATTAGGGATAGGTTTGTTATTTTAGTCTGTCTCTAGGTCTTAGGATGCTCTATTAATATTTTTAATAAAACCAAAATTTATTTTTAAAAAATAGGCAATGTCTCTAAGTTAAAATTATACATGAAATTTCTCCGAAAATATGAGAGGGGTTATACGAATTATTTTAATAACAAGATATCCTTTTCAAAGTAAAAATCGAAACTTTTATAAATTTCAAAAAAATAAAACATTTTGCATTCCTTCAGCCCTCTAGCAATGCGCTAAAGATATTTTAAGTTTTTTTAAAAACCTTTTGTATTCCTTTCATTTTCTATTGGGATACAAAAAAGAATGACATAAAACTTTGTATTCCATTAGTCCTTCAATCGGGTGCGTAATAGTTTTTTTTTTTAATTTTAAAAACCTAACATAGAATAATAAATTGGTTTCATAAAATATTATTTTGGGAATTACACTTAAATACTATATGTTGGAATATGATAAAAATTAAAACTCAAGTTAACATGTAATGAATAAGGTGTTAATTTTCGGGCATCGCAAGAAGGTTGATCCTTACTTGTGATTGTAACCGACTTTGAACCCTTTTGTATAATTTCTGATATGATCACAGACCTCATAGCTAGTATTATAAGGTTTCTTAACCCTCGAAATACGGACTTCGATAGATGGCTAATCTCACCTAGTCCAGATGGATAGGTAGTGACTCCAAATAAATAGTAGTTACGTAATTGCTATTTACAGTTAAGTCGAGTGAGTAGTTCATCTAAACCATCTAGTCCTTGGAAATAAGAAAATATTAACCATGATATGGCCTATAGAAATAAGAGAATATAAAATTGTGATATATAAATAAATATAAGAACAGGGCCTATTTAAGTCGAGTTTGATCAGAATTTGTATCTAGACCATGTTGCGATAGTATGATATTTAAATCTTAATATCTACAACTACATTATTTATTTTCAAAATGAAACCTCCTTTATACAAAAACAAAATCAATTCCAGTTGTATGATTGATGATAATTAATCTATTTGTGTGCTCATCTGCTTGTTTTTTAGATGCTTAAAGGATACTTACCGGAAATATAATAGTTGTCTTATAATCTTTGTGATTAATTAGTTTGTTTCTTCACATTGGTTTCAATTTTTACACAATCTCAAAGTAATAGATAGTTTTTATCTTAATCTCTTAAAGTTTGGGGCCAAGTGAAATGCAAAACTTACAAGGAAGGAAATGTTATTCACTTTGGCGAATATTGATACCAAGAAAACCATTTACTAGGATTCGAGTATGAATTTGAGATATGAGTATATCTCTAACACAAAAAAAGGTGTTCACAGACCGAGTCATGATCTGAATTTATTTTAGTTTTCTTGCCAAAGAATGTGTCAAACGGCCTAAAAACTGATTTTACTTTTCAAAATAATATTAAAAATTAATAAATATTTTTATATTAGTATTTATAATTAATTAAAAAAATACTTTTTTGTCATTTGAATAGTAATTCAGGCTAGGATGGACTGGCTTGAATTAAGAAAATCATATCTAAGCCTGACCTAATACGAGCTGAGCTTATCAACCTGAGTAAACTATTGGACTCATAAATAGGTCTAGACACGAAGATACACTAAATTGATTTTATATTTTTCAAACATAGAATCTAATCAACATTGCAAGAGGATACTTAAATAATAACTACATGCTTACGTCTCGTGCTTGCATGCATGAATAACTAATACCTGTTACAAACATAAATAATACGGTAGTACATATCAGGGGTTTATAAACAGGTCGTTATATGATATTACAGTAATTATTTTATGATTTTAGTTTTTTTTATTTACAATCAATTGATGATGATAATTTTCATTTCGTCTACAACCATAATAAACATAACAAGATCAAAAAGACGTTTGCAATTACAATTTAAATCCTTGATATATATTAAAAGGATTTTTTAATTAGTTTGATTAAATAGAAGAATGAACCATGCATAAACAGCCAGATATAAAGAAATGTGTGAGGGACATGCAATTGTCACGGGGCCATTACTCTCTTCTCAAAAGACATGGCCCCGTGACAAATGGTATCAGAGCCGACCTTTGATCATCCGATTTCACGCCGAACGCCCTAATGGGTGAGGTAGGCAGGGTGGACCAATCGTGACTGCACGCCAAACAAGGGTAAGGTAGGCAAAAATGGTGGAGAAGCCCGTACCGGGGGCATCACGAGATTAGGTGGGAGAGAATGTTACGCCGAACGCTCTAAAGAAGTAGGCAATGTGCATTAATCTTACATGGGATAGGAAAAGAAATGTCTTTGGGCATATAAGTGGGTGCGCTATACATCCTATCAGATGTCTCTTGAAAAGAAAGTAATGTCCCCCTGACACAATCATACTCTAGTATTTGAGTTTTGTCCACAATGTATATTAGTGTACGCCTGCGGCACCAATAAAGCCTCCTCCACCATTGCCAACTCTAGTGGGGGTTTCAAGTTCGAACTCCAGCACCGCTACAACTACGAATATCATCTTTAGCAAGCCCTCCTCCTCTTGCTCCGCTAGCACCACCACCAAAAGTGCCGCCACCAAGCAAAACAGCTAGCACCACCAAAACCAGGGGAAATTTCCAGACGTCAAAGACCTCTTATATGGCCCATGTGTCCTAAACCTCCTCTCTTGTCCTTAAACAAACATAAACGATGATCCAAAAGCTTGTCAAGTCCACCGTAGCATTAAAATGCAGCCATTACGTTACGTAACGATTGCTTTTTAATAGTTTTTCAATAAGTCACATCGCATGTTACCCGTGTTACCCATTATGTAATGTTACCAACAGTTTGAAACACA
>JAQSVH010175146.1:8422-21006 GCA_029448705.1 Adansonia digitata
AAATAAATTATTTTAGATAATTTTGAAAGTTAAAGAAAAAATTCAACTAAATTATTTTTTTATAATTAATTTATAAAAGATTGTATATTAGAAACTAATTCTACCAAAATATATAATTCTTCAAATTAATCTACTAATGAGGAAATTGAAGAAGTGAAATATCTATTATTAAGATAAAATTAATTATAAATGTGTATAAGTATTAACATTTTCCTATAATTGTATGCATTTATTTATTTTTTTTAACAATTTGTAAAGTAACATCAAAATTAAAAAAATTCGTATAATTGACACAAAAATAATTGATAATTAAAGGTTGTATCAATGCTTAAATTTGAATATTAAAAAAAAATACTTTTTTTTAAAATAAAATAATAATAAGGACTTGAAAATCTTATTATATTTGAAGATTTTACTCATTTCCTTTCCTTTATGTTTACCCTAATTTTATTCTATGTTTGGGTTATGGTAAGGGAAGAGAAAATAAAATAAAATAAGAGAAAAATGATTTTTTACTTTGTTTAAATAAAAAAATTTTTTACTTAAAGAAAAAATAAAAGAAGTTGAATATCTCTTATTTTTCTTTAAAAGCTATCTGAATAAAAGATATACATTGCCTTTATTTTTTTTAATCTTTCTTTTCTTTTGTTTTTACTTTTTTTTTAATTATTATTTATCTAAACATAACATTACATAATTAAAAGATGGAGGAGTGCATACTCTTGTTTTACCCTATTTTAATTTAAAAATACTTATCAAACCAAAAAAAAACAATTCTTACTTACCTCACTTTTCTTTCTCTTATTCCCCTCGATCTATATGTAGCTTTAATTACAATAGCAAAATTAAATATAAGAAAAATATTAAGTGAAAAACCGTCTGATTATATCCTGAAATGGTAGTCCTTTTTATTAATAAATAATTTCTTAATTCCTACAAGAGAAATCAAGAAACATGTACTACATATCATCAAATGTTCTTCTTTCTCGTTTACAAAGGACAAAGAAGCAAGCAAGCAAGCAGCGAGTTTTTTTTTGTTTTTTTTTTGAGCGAAGAAAACAAAAATCTTTTCTTTGTAACACCACACTGCATTTGGAACCAACCTCGTCATCAATCCATTGAATTAGCAGCGGGTTAGCCTTGTTTGTAACAATCCTTATTATATATGTAGATTCAGTTCTTCTTCAAGAGCATGGCTCTGAGCTCCGCAACGTCGATCTCGTTGGTAGAGTTCTCGGGTCTATAGAATCCCGTAACTGGGTCCGGAATCCAGTTAACTTTCTCTTTAGTCTCGGCCATGTCTTCCCCTGTTTTCTTCATCACCGCCGCGTTTCTTGCTGCTCCTCCACCTCTAACTCCATTCGACGCAACTCCTTGTGAAGATGCCGCCGAGTATCCTCGTCTAAAGCAAAAAACAAGACCAAAAATCATTAAATCTTTAATCCCTTTTCACTTTCTCAAAGAAAAAAAAAAAAACAACGGAACCATGGGAATGAAAAAAGAACGTTCTGGGTACCTGGAGATAGCGTTAGAGATTCCATCGACGACGAAAGTAGAGAAAATCTTAACGTTCGAGAAAGATCGAGCCATTTTCTTTGTTTCTTCTTCTTCTCTTTATATTTAATTCAAACTTAGATTGAGAAAACTTAACGATGCTGCACGGAGCTCTGAAGAAACCTTCCACAGCGGCGAAGAAGAAAGATACTCCTCCAAACTCTCTCACAAAGGTGGGTTCCAATGGGAACTCACGTTAGGTTTATATAGAATGTACAAAAACAATAGCGTCCACAAAAGTTGAAATGACCCCGTCAACACTCATTTAACGGACCTCTCTTGTCCTGCCACCTGGAAGCTGTTATTCTAGAGCCATTTTTTACTTTTTTTTTCCATTTCTTTTTATTTTTAAAATGGATAAATAAAATAAGAAATACACTGCATTATGATTAGCGTAACATTATAGTTGAAAAAATTATATTAAAATAATTTTAATTAAAAAAATATTTAAAAGGTATAATGAAAAAAATATGATTTAAGAATTTTTATATATTTAGTGTTATTATGAAAATAATTAAAAATTAAAATATAAAAATATATATTTACAATAATAAATATAAAAATAATAGAATTATTTTATTAAAAAATTAATTTTCATATTTTACTTAAATTATTAAATCATAATTTTAAAGTCAAAAACCTTTTTTTTTTTTAATTTGACATTGTATTTTAACCTCAAAAACCATGTCAAAACCTTGATTGACCGTTAGTTTGCCGAGGGTCAAATATTTCGGCGCGGGAGGATCAAAATGATCGGACGGTTGAGAGGCCGAGTATGATTTGATTTTGGACTTTTTCCTACCATCAATCAATATCGTCGACGCAATGTGAAAAAGTAGAGCCGCAGAGGGGCTTTCAGAAAGTGCTCAAAAGACGAGGAAAAGTCGGCGTGAGTGCTGGAGTCCTTCTTATAGTCCACGGATTTGGTGCCGTTGATTAGGGATTGTTGGTGACATCACATCCGTCCACGTGTTTGAAGAACCATAGTTGGAAAGAGGCGGCGGAGTTTCCTTTCTCCTTAGTTCTGGACATACCTGATCATCTGCCCTCTTCAGGTCCTTACGGGTCCATACCCAAATATACCAACTAACGGGTAAAATTGTTTACGGTAGGGCAATCAATGCAGTCTAATCTGCACTTAATCAAATTTAGGTACTAATTTTTTCAATATAAAATTAATTTAAATTATTATTTAAATAATAAAATATTTTATTTATATTTAATTATAAATATTAATATAAATTTTTTTAATATTATTTTAAATAATAAATTTAACTTTTATATCATTTCAAATTTGATCTAAAATTTTTTTTAAATTATAATATGATTTTATCTGCAGATACTATTAAACTCGCAAAAGCTCATTGGGCTTGTTGACAATTGAAATATACTTTTTTTTAATTATTTTATAAATAATACATTTTTTAACATATTAATTAAAATTAAACTAAAATAATTATCAATTAATACACTTAATTAAGAAATTACCATGGTCAATAATTTGGTTGGTTTTGAAAATTGTTTTTGTGCGCAGTCCATTCCAAAAATTATAAATAATCATTGTTGATGGTTGAGGTAAATATTCCAAAGCATGATGTAACTAACTATTTATAATTTTATATTGAGCCAAAAATATATATAGACTTTAATAAACATTTCAAACATGATGAACTGGCAATATATAAAAAAGGGTAAAATATTTATATATTAAATAAATTTTACAAGTCGAACAACCTATGATATTATTGCATTTAAAAACTTATAAATTCAGAAATAAAAAAATAAAAATCACATTTTAATTGACCTATCGACTCTTTCAATGCCCATGATTGATATGCTTAAATGTCAACAAGGCATTAGCATTGGAAAGAATGTTGGTCAACCTATATTTATTTTCATCTCATCTTTAAACAAGTCGATGCCCCTAGAGCTAAAGATTGAAATGAACAAAGAAGTTCAAAGGATCAAAGTCAGCTGACATAATAAAAAACCAATGGGGGGTTAGGTTTAGGGTACATTAATTAGGCAATTTGCCTTACTTTTATATAATAAATTGAAAATTGCTAGCGGCTATATATATATATATATATATCCACCAATTAAAAGTGAAGGTGGTCCATTTTATATGCAATTAACTTTGTTTTAAGATATGTAAAAATAATAGTTAGTTGAGTATTAGTTTAGTTGATATAATGTTATTGATAAGTTTTTGAAAGTTATAAGTTTAAAAAAATTTAGATACATAATATCTTCCTTAAATGAGCTAATTAAATAATAATTAATGGATTATAATTTATAAAAACATATATATATATATAATATATAAGAACAAAGTACTTCTAGTTTCTTATGACAAGTGGAAATTGTTAGCTAAGGCTATCCACTGATTTTATTCCATCCTATCCTAAAAAGGGCAAAAGTAGAGTATTTATATATATATGTAAATATTAAATTTTAATTAACTGATGCCCCGTGATTCATTGATATACACTTTCAATATATATATATATATATATATATATATAACCTTACGTTGATCCCAAGAGACACAGTTGAAGTTCAGATTTTTGCCCCATTTCCCTCAAGCTCCTTAAGAGTCATGTCCCAAGAGTTCAAGATTTGGTAAAAGGAAAAAATAAAAAATAAAAAAGGAGGAAAGAAGGTGGGTGGGGAAATTATTTTGTTTGATAAAAGTAAAATAAAAAAGAGAAGAAAAATGAGTGGAATTTTTTTTTTCAACTTATATCATTCTAAATACTACCAAACATAATAAAGGAAGTTAACTGTTTTTCCTGGGCTTTCCTTTGTTCTTCTAGCCCAAATATTAAAAGATTATGGCCCTAGTTTCTTTTCTTTTCTTTTCCTGGGCATCTGTTATGCACCATGATCACACAGATTTTGCCAAACACCGCAATGGCCGGATGAGTTGCTCAATATCACAGCCACAGCGGCAGCGTTTGAGAGCAATTTGGCCGTGTTGGATAGCATATGGAATTTTTTTAATCAGAAACCTTCAATTTTATATCCAGGTCCTTGATACTATAGAGTTCGAATCACAGATTTTTCTATCGAAGAAAGCATGGGCTTCTGTTATACGAGCTAGGCATTGTGAATGAGTTGTTCATTTGTGGGCTTGAAAATATGTATTCTTCATTTACATCTGCATTTAGACCTTTATTTGGTCTACAGTTACATGGGTAGCTGAAATGGTTTGATTCTTTGATATAGGTGTTAAAATGGGCTTTAGATATTCTTTAGGGTGCTTGCCACTTTTGAAGCTTTCTAGTTAGTAACACCTCTTGCAGTTATTTACAAATATCTTGACACAATATTGGCATAATCATGAAAGCCTGATTAGGGCTTTGTATGGTTCGTCTGTGACATGTCCACTGAGGCATTGGCCAATACTCTGGTGCAAGTTTCTGATCAAGATTCATAATGAAGAGTAGGAAGAATAGTATCCATCATCAGATGCGAACTCTTCGATATCTTTACTGTTGCGTCATATGCGGAGGAATAACTGCTAAACTCTAAAACACTGGATACTTGTGGAAACAAGTTGAGAGAAAAGTTACTGGCAAGGGGAATCAGATATCACAACTTACTGAAAGATTCTATATAAGTGATGTACCCACATCTACCATCGCTTTACTTGCTTACATAAGAATAAGCATTTTGAATTAATGAAATATAAAGTGTATGCGCCTTTAAATATTCAGATATTGTTCACACTTGCAACCTAAGCTTCAGCTGGTTTTATGACAATTCCCTTGGATTTTTAACGGTTGTACTTGGGAATGGATAGGTCAAATCTCCCCAAAAAAAGGGGGGGTAATTCTCTCTTTGAAAGAGTGTAAAGAAGCAATCTGGTTGGTTTGCCACTTGCCATTATTAATTGTGGGACCAGACCTCCATCTCTGCATACTTCAGAAGCTGGTTTCTGCTAGATATTGTTTAGTTAGCTTATGATTAGCAATTCTCTTGTTAATTCATTTTACCATTTGCATGGCTCTGTATCTTAAAGACATTCTTCTTAACTTTTTTCATTTTTTTTTTATGAATTTAACAAGAAATCAAACCCCTTAAACACCATATTACGCAAGCAGCAGGCTTGCTGGGAGTAAGCGAGCTCCATTTTCTAAGACGTTTCCATTTGCGTACGAATTTTAATTCCTTCTTTGAGGAAATATCTGCAAAGCATGCTGATGCCAGTCTTTTCCAGACACTAAAAAAATGTAGCCCCTTTACTTTCCTTACATCATGTTCTGTTCTATTAACAGGCAACTGCAAGGGGTGTGTTGAATGTTGTTTAGACCACGGCCATAACATTCTGATCATATGAAATTGTCTGAAAGTAAGTTTGTCCGATTCTTAGTTGAGCTTTTTCCATTGCTGCTTTACTTACACTTATCCCCATCCTGAGGTGCAAACCCGTTTTCACTTGAGCTTTCTGAATTCCTATTTATTAACCATCTCAATCTGTTACTAGTTCGTAAGTTGCCCGACTTGAAGATTGCTGCTTGCTATTGTCGGTAGCTGGCTCGAGGTCAATGGCGTGAAGGTTATTCTCTACATTCTCAGCTTCGTGAGTAATGCGCAGTTTAACCTCCAAGGTAAGCAAACCAACGCCCTGCCCCAAAGTATGAATCTGGAGTTTCCCTGCCAGTGTGCTTGGCTTTGACTGCTTACTCTTCTATGTTATACAATGCAATGTGTATGTGTGTGTGTATATACACAAATATGTGGCTTAAATAATAAAATTAGAACGGAACCTCATTGCAATCTTCAACTGGCTCGCCAACTGCTAAGTGCCAACCAGAAGCAATTTTGAAGAATTCCACGCCAAAACAAAATTAAAAAAAAAAACCTCGCCATTATCAACCATAAATATTCTTAAAATTTGAATCCCACATAGTCCGAATATAAATTCTAACACTTAAAATTTCTTTGCTGTTCTCAAACTACAAGCATTTTTCTATTAAAAGATATTCTTAAAAATTTATTCCTTCAAAAAATTGTGAAGTTAGAGTCTTAAAGACATGATTTTTACTCCAATTAACCCCTTATCAATTCGAATAGTAATATACTCATCATACCAAATGCGTGCTTTGACATTGGTGATTGTGACTCTATTTGGCACCACAAAACAGAATGATAATTCCAAATTCAAATAATATATTTATATTTAAGCTGCTGTTGAAATAATTAGACCCGACTGAACAATTGAATTAGGAATCAGCATTTAGTTCGACCCGGTATAAATTATAGAACTAAAAATTTGAAGAACCGATGAAAAATTGATTGAATAGATAAAAAATAAATAAAAATTAAATTTAAGCTTATTTGTAATATTTTTTAAGAAAAAATTATTTTACTTAAAAGAGATTTAAAACTTTAATATATTAGTGTAAGGTTAAAACTGATACAATTTAATTAAATATATAATTTTATTTTAATTTAAGCACTTGACATATAATATAATTGCCTTTTATAATTTTATGAGAAAAAAGCAATCCTCCAGGCTCGGTGTTATGCAATTGCTTTCGAGGACAATTGACTTTAGGTTGTTGTAGGCTGCTGATTTGTTTTCATTCTAGTCTACCACAAAGTACCCTCCAAACCCGCAATGTAAGTCTCCAAATTAAACACCCAAGGCAGGTTTACTAAGCGCTGTTAAACTAATGTGAGGGGAAAATAATACGTTAGGTCAAGTCGATTGTTGGAAAACGAAGCGTTCAAGTACAAAATTACGCTAACATTTTTTGGTTTAATAGTTAAAATTAGACCAGAGTGATATCAAGTTTAAATATTTTTTTCTTTTTAATTTATTGTGTCAATATTATTATTTTTCTTGGATTAATAAATTACAAAATTACAGAATTACAATCAACAATGAATAGAATCCTCCAGGCTTAAGCCCCCCAATCACAAACACCAGAGGAAGCGGCTCTTAGATAGAACAGAAGAGAGCCTCAAGTCTCAGCTCAATCAGAGTCTTTCAAGTTTCAACAATCTACCTTCTTATCTTTAACAGGAAAAAAAAAAAAGCACTACAAAAAAAAAATGGAATTCAATCTCCAATCTTGTGAAAACCCTGAAACCAAATCAACCGAAGAACAAACCGAAACCCAAAACCGGAACCCAGTTGAGATTTTCCCTTCTCAGTCGCCATTTGGAACCGCTTCTCTTTCTTTCTCTTCTTTGCCGGCAACTCTACCAACCCATTTCTTCACTCAGCCCAAAATCCCATCTTTATTCACTTTTCAATCACCCAATAAAATTAAAGTTCCGACCCAAGCTTCATCGCTTTCACATCTCTCTCTTTCTTCGACTTCCCCTTCGCCTTCCAAGATTTCTTTCAAATCCACTATTTCCAACAACCCTCTTCAGTCCCCTCTCTCTTTAGGCCCTCGCCGCCCTCTCGACCCTTCCAATGGCGCTGCAATTCATCGAGCTTCCATCGTTTGGTTCCGCAACGATTTACGAGTCCATGACAACGAGTGTCTCAACACGGCCAACAACGAGTCCATGTCGGTTTTGCCTGTTTACTGCTTTGACCCTCGAGATTACGGTAAATCCTCATTTGGATTCGATAAAACGGGTCCTTACAGAGCCACATTCTTGATAGAATCGGTTTCGGATCTCCGAAAGAATCTGCAAGCACGAGGGTCGGATCTTGTGGTCCGGATTGGGAAGCCGGAGAGTGTTTTAGTTGAGTTAGCTAAAGCCATTGGTGCTGACGCAATCTATGCTCATAGAGAAGTTTCTAATGATGAGGTCAAGGCTGAGGGAAAGATTGAGACGGCCATGAAAGAAGAGGGAGTTGAAGTTAAGTACTTTTGGGGAAGTACTTTGTTCCATGTTGATGATTTGCCGTTTAAGTTGGAAGATATGCCTTCCAATTACGGTGGATTTAGGGAGAAAGTTAAGGGTTTGGAGATAAGGAAGACGATTGAAGCATTGGACCAAATGAAAGGGATGCCTTCAACCGGTGATGTGGAGACTGGGGATATTCCTTCATTGACGGATCTGGGGCTTAACCCGATAGTGCAGGTTTGAGATTTAACTTTAACTTCTGTGCTTTTCATATGAGATTCAATTTGTTTTCTTGTGCCAAAATCCTGGGTTTGTGCTGTTTGTTAGGCAAATAGAGGGGAGAGAAATAACCTTACAGGTGCATAAAACGAGTTTTCCTTTGTCTTTCAATGTTCTAAAGAAGATATTGTCAAAAGTAATTAGTTTTGATTGTATTTCATTTATTTGGACGGCCTAAGTTTTCCCTAACTCTATATTGATTCTGTTGCATTACACCAAAATACTGATATATTATTTTATGCCAAATGCTGCTTCATGCTTGGTTAGCATTTAAGACTACTTACATCTGAAGTATGAATTTATTGGATTGTCTAACATGAATTATCAATGACTGGGTGCTCGTTATTCAGTGGTTAATCTCTA
Organism: Adansonia digitata; assembly: GCA_029448705.1. NCBI lineage: Eukaryota > Viridiplantae > Streptophyta > Magnoliopsida > Malvales > Malvaceae > Adansonia > Adansonia digitata. The sequence goes on from JAQSVH010175146.1 coordinate 17,435, forward strand.
ATGTTGAGGCTTGATAGTTTTGATTTAGACATTGCAGCTAACCGGTGCTACTAGATTTATAACTCATTTAAAGTGAATTCAACTACCAATGTTAACCATGCCCTACGGTTGTTTCAATGATGATCAATGGAAAGTGTTCATTTGGAAAGTCTACTTGGGAGTTAGGACCCGTTTACTTTGGATTATGATGCTTGATATGCATTCACAAAGTATTGTTTGTTTTCATTAGGACGGAAGGCAATCGGTTAGTGCTTCTATGGCTGGAGGGGAGACTGAAGCACTGCAGAGGCTTAGAAAGTTTGCAGCTGAGTGTCAAGCACAACCACATAAGGGGAGCAAGGATGGTAGCCGGGATAGTATATATGGTGCGAACTTTTCTTGCAAAATTTCTCCATGGCTAGCCATGGGATGCCTATCTTCCCGTACAATGTTTGATGAGCTGAAGAAGACTACAAATAGGTATGCTGTCAATTACCCTTATTTTCCTTTCATAAATAATGCCTAAAGTTTGGGCTTATTGTGCGTATGGTCCTTCAATGGAGCAATAGGATCCATGTTACAGACATCGTGTAATTGGAGAAGGCTTGGTGGTTGTATAAACAATTTCACGCTATCAAAATATATGCTTATGTTTTTTTTTTCCTTTTGGCCAGAAAAATATATGCTTATGTTGAATACATCTATATGATTGACAGGACAATTTCTGGTGCCTCAAAGAAAAATGATGGTGGTAGTGGCTCACCTGATACCGGAATTAACTGGTTGATGTTCGAGTTGTTGTGGAGGGATTTCTTCAGGTACAGATGGCATTGATCGACCTTATACAAGTAACAATTTTACTTTTCTTCCAAAAAAATCAAAGCTAATATTTCATTTGCACATAAATCCTTTGTAGATTCATCACCAAGAAATACAGTTCTGCCAAGGTTGGAACCGCTGCTCCTGCCACAGCTTGTACAGGTGCCCTTGCTTGAGCAAAGAATTTGTATTTGTTTTGGTGTGACAATTCTCGGGATTCTTAGAAGGATTTTCATTGAGTAGCTGTTTAGGTGGATGAATAGGTTGCCAAAAAGGCAGTTCTTCTTTGTTGAACTCTTTGTTCTTGTCACCTAATAAAATGGCTTTAATATGGTAAAATTTGTCGTAGTTTTTCAAGCGTTAAAACCATTGTGCTTGTTTGTCCATTGTTTAATTTGCCGGCTTGGGAGTCATTTATGGATGCCTTCTAATTTTCCTTCCAATCATCTGCTCAGAAGAAGAGCAAAAAAATTGGTGAGTTTTGAAGGTTAATGCCATAATTGGGGAATGTGGTTTACAGAATTTATAAATTTATGAATCTAAGCAACGTGAATGAATACTTTAACAAAACTCCGATGGAGAAATTAACACCACTCTCTAAAGTCGTAATTCTCAAAGCATACACAAATGTAACTTTCTTGCCTTAAAACTAAGGAAAGTGTTGGCCGCTTATATTAAAAAGGTCAAAAAGGGGAAAGTTAGGCACTTCTTAAGTTGACATGCATGAGAAGAAAGTTGTAATTAATACAATGTTTTCTTAACTTAGTAAAAATAATGTGTTAAATGCAAAAAGAAAAAAATGATAAATGATAAATAAATAGTATTTAACTAGTACTTATAGACATCAATTAAACAAACTTTTAAATTAATTAGTATTATGAAGGGTTTACCTTATATAATACATTTAGAAATTCGTGTATTTTTATTTCATAGTCATCTATTTTACATTCATATAAATATTGAGATATTAAAAATTCGTATTACATTAATTTTGAAATAAGTATTCGTATCATATTTTAATTACTTTATATGTATCATATTTATAATTTTATCTAAAATTGTCAAAGAGGTCGCAATGGGTGATGAGTCGAAGCTAAAAAAGAATTGCATGTCCATAACTACGGACAAAGATGCTAACATGAACGAGCAGCCACGACTATCATAACGTATGGCTAGCTAGCAAGAACAAATAATGCCATAGATGCTAGAAAAAAGCAAGCTGGGAGATCAATTAACAGCTCTTCCAACCAGCTCAAGAAAGAAATAAGCATCCTATTTATAGGATCTAATAGACCAAGACATAGAACAAAAAATTTTTACACTATCAGCAACCATAATTTCATTGAAAATAGATATGGGTAGAAAAAAAAAACAACCAAAACAAATTTAAAGATTTGACACCTGCAATCAGATAAACGAGGTTCCTCAGAACTGATAAACCAGATAGGTAACTAGAGAAAAAAAATCTGAACTGAATCCTTCATTCTTCCTCCTCCCCCTCATTCTCAGCAATATTGAAGTAGCGGAGTTCATAAACAGTACGGTCCTTGTTGGAAGCAATCACCCGAAGCCAATCCCGGACATTGTGCTTCTTCAAGTACTTCTTAGTCAAGTACTTCAGATACCTGGAAAACCAAACAGAAAGTTCAAGTAACCGTCACCTAAAACTCAACTGCTAAAATCAAAAGATGGCTCTTCCCCCTGCCCCCCCGCCCCCCCCAACAAACAACCTAAGACTAGAAAAGAATGTCTCAGACATTCAAGGAGGGATTAAATCAGCAAATGCTCTCAGGCAGCAACTGCGAATGTTTTGGGAAACAAGCCTTAAGGATTGTCACCACTGACGTTCAACCAGCCCCATCCATAACACTAAGCGGCTAAGTTACTAAGTTATTTAAGTAATAAACAAAACACATAGCCATATAAGATCCAATTCAGCTTACATTGTCAAACAAAAAGCCATTTCCTTATAAGATTCAATTCAGTTCAAATCCCCTGTGGAAGAGGCAAATGCCACAACAAAAAAGTAAAGGCAACAGTATAAAACATCAAAGCCTCTGACTTCGAAGGAAGAATTAAAGCAGCAGTAGCTCTCAAGCCCTGCGATGGCGACATACCTAAAATTGGTTATCATAGGCCTTAACCATAAAATTAAAAGAGTTCCACCATTCTTGCTTAAGATTCAAACCATTCTAAGATCTAAAAATTCAGAGATTCGGCGCAGCGCTAGATGGTTTCATGGTACAACTAGAAGAAACAAAAGTGAAATGGAATAGTACCGCTTTGAGAAGTTAGAGTCAGAGGAAACATTGATCTTGCTCTTGTCGCGGGTGACAGTGACGGAGTCGCCGAGAGCACCGGCTTTGCCACCGACCTTAATCCTTTCCTGGAGGAACTTTTCCAGTGAGGCGATGTCCATGATCTTATCTTCTACCGGCTTAGCACAGTCAATGGTAAAGCAAGCTCCCTTCTTCTTCCCCTTGGGTCCCGCTGCTGCCCCACGACTCATCTTCGCACCGACTCACAGCGTTTTAACTGAGTCAAATCAATAAAAACAAAAAAAAAAACAAAGAAGTTATAACCGGGAGGAAGGCAGGGATCAAGAGAGTAACTTAGCTAACTGTGGAGCTACGAATGCTTTTGAGGTCTAACAAAATCAGGGTTTTCAATTGTCACGTCGCTTTAGGATTGGATTTTGGGCTTCTTGTTACGATGATCGTCCAAACTCACCCTTTAAGGCTCAATTAATCTTGAACAGACCCAAAACCAAATTC
>JAQSVH010175186.1:0-21000 GCA_029448705.1 Adansonia digitata
TGATTTCTTCGTGATGATTATTTGCATTCATGTTTTCCAATCATTCCAAATAAAATTAAAGGTAATGTTCCATGTGGGTATCTCTCCAGTCCCCAAATTGGAACATTTCATTTTCAAAGTAAAATCTAGAGGTCATTTTATTAAAAATCTCTATATTCCCCATTTCTTTGGGGCGTACATGAGATTAAATGTTTTTCATCAAAACTTGGATTTGTATTTCTATAAGATTCATGCATTAAAATGGGTTATATCGAAATAATGACAAGTTAGGATTAAAAGAATCGACATCGAGACAAGACATAGCTAGTTAGATACCGATTGCAAGCGTCGTGAGGAGGTTCATACCTCATCGTGTGTAACCAACTCCCAAACCTAAATGACGAATCTATGTATTACGTAGACCATGGGATTGATGTTTTAAGTTTCGTAACTTAAAACATAGGTTTCAATAGGCATCCGATCATGCTTAACTCTAAATGATCGATGGCGACTCCAACCGTTGGCCATTTCATAATGGTCATCCGAGACTAATAAGATAAGCGATTCATCTTATGGTCCCTTTCACTGTACCATAAGCTGAGAATCCGTACATTCTCATTCTCATCACATCGCCAAAGAAAAGTCTCGGTCAAGAAGATACTTCCAAGTCAGGAAAATATTTTAAGTCGTAAGCACCCATATATCCGCGAGGATTCACCTGGGGTACGTTGCGACAATTGGGCACCATAAATTGAATGTAGTCCTTGGGATAAATGAATTGATGCTTTGGTTTCATAATAAAAACTTCACTTCCCACCATTTTTTAAACTCAAAGTTCACCTATCAATTAGGATAAACATAGATTCACGTAATAATATCCTTTTTTTCATGATTAGGCTCCATGAATTCATTCTCGTCATTGGGATAAATGAATTGATGCTTTGGTTTCATAAGAAAAAATTCTCTTTCTACCATTTTAAGAATTAAAGTTCATCCATCGACTTGGACAAACACAGATTCACATAATAATCTCCTTTCTTTTCATGATTAGGCATCATAAACGCATTCTACTCATTGGAATAAATGATATTATAGGTTTGGTTTCATCAAAAAGAACTTCTCTTTCTACAGTTTTTAGAATTAAAGTTTGTCTTTAAATTAGGATCAACACGGATTCACATAATAATCTTCTTCCTTTTAATGATTGAGCACCATAAATTTTTCTCCTCATTAGTATAAATGAATTGATGGTTTAGTTTCATAAGAAAAACGTCACTTCCCACCTTTTTTTAGAATCAAAGTTCGTCTATCAATTGGGATAAACAGGTATTCACATAATAATCTCTTTTCTTTTAATGATTGGGCACCACAAATTCATTCTCCTCATTGGGATAAATGAATTGATTCTTTGGTTTCATAAGAAAAACTTCACTTCCCACCATTTTTAGAATCAAAGTTTGTCTATCAACTGGGATAAACACAAATTCACGTAATAATCTCCTTTGTTTTCATGATTAGGAACCGTAAACACATTCTCCTTGTTGGGATAAATGACAATGATGCTTTGGTTTCATAAGGAATGCTTTTCTTTCTATCATTTTTATAATTAAAGTTTGCCTGTCAATTGGGATAAAGCAGATTCACATAATAATCCCTTTTTTTTTAACAATTGGGCACCCATAAATTCATTATTCTCATTAGGATAAATGAATTGATGCTTTGGTTTCATAGGAAAAACTTCACTTCCCACCATTTTTTAGAATCAAAGTTCATCTTTCAGTTGGGAAAAACATGGATTCACGTAATAATCTCCTTTCTTTTCATGATCATGCACCACAAATTCATTCTCCTCATTAGGATAAATGAATTGATGCTTTGGTTTCATAAGAAAAAATTCTTTTTCTACCATTTTTAGAATTAAAGTTCGTCCGTCAATTTGGACAAATGCAAATTCACACAATAATATTCTTTCTTTTCATGATTAGGCACCATAAACACATTCTCCTCATTGGCATAAATGATTTTGATGCTTCGGTGTCATAACAAAAACTTCTCTTTCTACCATTTTTAGAATTAAAGTTAATCTTTCAATTGGGATTAGCACAGATTCACATAATAATCTCCTTTCATTTAATGATTGGGCACCATAAATTTATTCTCCTCATTAGGATAAATGAATTGACGCTTGGGTTCTATAAGAAAAACTTTACATTCCACCATTTTTTAGTATCATAGTTCATCTATCAATTGGGATAAACATAGATTCACATAATAATCTTCTTTCTTTTAATGATTGGGCACATAAATTCATTCTCCTTATTGGATAAATGAATTGATGCTTTAGTTTCATAAGAAAAACATCACTTCCCATCATTTTTAGAGTCAAAGTTCGTCTGTCAATTGGGATAAACACGGATTCATGTAATAATCTCCTTTGTTTTCATGATTAGAAACCATAAACACATTCTCCTAATTTGGATAAATGACATTGACACTTTGCTTTCATAAGAAAAGCTTCTTTTTCTACCATTTTTACAATTAAAGCTCATCTATCAATTAGGATAAAAATGAATTCACATAATAATCTCTTTTCTTTTAACGATTAAGCACCACAAATTCATTCTCCTCATTAGGACAAATGAATTGATGCTTTTGTTTCATAAGAAAAACATCACTTCCCACTATTTTTTAGAATCAAAGTTCGTTTGTCCATTGGGATAAACACAGATTTACATAATAATCTCCTTTAATTTCATGGTTAGGAACCATAAACTCATTCTCTTCATTAGGATAAATGATATAGATGCTTTGGCTTCATAAGAAAAACTTCTCTTTCTACCGTTTTTAGAATTAATGTTTGTTCGTCGATTTGGATAAACATAGATTCACATAATAATCTCTTTTCTTTTAATGATGTGGAAGCATAACCATATTCTCCTAATTGGGATAAATGACACTGATGCTTTGGTTTCATAAGAAAAGCTTTTCTTTCTACCATTTTCATAATTAAAGTTCTTCTGTCAATTGGGATAAATACGGATTGACATAAAATCTCTTTTCTTTTAACGATTGGGCACCTCAAATTCTACTCCTTATTGGGATAAATGAGTTGATGCTTTGGTTTCATAAGAAAAACTTTCCTTTTTACCCTTTTTAGAATTAATGTTTGTCCATCGATTTGGACAAACACGGATCCCATAATAATCTCCTTTTTTTTTCATGATAAGGAACCATAAACATATTCTCCTAATTAGGATAAATTACATTAATGCTTTGGTTTCATAAGAAAAGCTTCTTTTTCTATCATGTTTACAACTAAAGTTTGACTGTTAATTGGGATAAACACGAATTCACATAAAAATATCTTTTCGTTTAATGATAGGGCACCTCAAATTCACTCTACTCATTAGGATAAATGAATTAATGCTTTAGTTTCATAAGAAAAACTTCATTTTCCACCATTTTTTAGAATCAAAGTTCGTCCATCAATTGGGATAAACATGGATTCACGCAATAATCTCTTTTTTTTCATGATTGCATGCCATAAGCACATTCTCCTCATTGGGATAAATGATGTTGATCCTTTGGATTCATAAGAAAAACTTCTCTTTCTACCATTTTTAGAATTAATGTTCATCTGTTGATTTAGACAAACACGAATTCACATAATAATCTCCTTTCCTTTCATGATTGGGCACTATAAACACATTCTTTTCGTCAAGATAAATGATATTGAAGCTTTGGTTTCATAAGAAAAACTTATTTTTCTATAATTTTTAGTATTAAAATTCATCTTTCATTTGGGATAAACACAGGTTCGAGTAATAATCTCCTTTCATTTCATGATGAGGAACCATAAACATATTCTTCTAATTGGGAGAAATGACATTGATGTTTTGATTTCATAAGAAAAGCTTTTCTTTCTACCATATTTACAATTAAAGTTCGTCTGTCAATTGGGATAAACACGGATTGACATAATAATCTCTTTTCTTTTAACGATTGGGCACTTAAATTCTTCTTCTCATTGGGATAAATGAATTGATGCTTTAGTTTTATAAGAAAAACTTCTCTTCCTACCATTTTCAGAATTAATGTTTATCCGTTGATGTCGACAAGCACGGATTCATATAACAATCTTTTTTCTTTTCATGATGAGGAACCACAAATATATTCTCCTAATTAGGATAAATGCATTGATGTTTTGGTTTCATAAGAAAAGGTTTCCTTTCTACCATTTTTACAATTAAAGTTCACCTGTCAATTGGGATAAACATGGATTGACATAATAATCTCTTTTCTTTTAACAATTAGGCACCTCAAATTTTTCTCCTCATTGGGATAAATAAACTGATGCTTTAGTTTCATAAGAAAATTTTCTCTTTCTTCCATTTTGAGAATTAATGTTTGTCCATCGATTTGGACAAACACAGATTTAGATAATAATCTCTTTTCTTTTCAAGATGAGAAACCACAAACATAGTCTCCTAATTAGGATAAATTGCATTGATGCTTTGGTTTCATAAGAAAAAAGCTTCTCTTTCTACCATATTTACAATTAAAATTCGTCTGTCAGTAGGGATAAACATGGATTTACATAATAATCTCTTTTCTTTTAATAATAGGGTGCTTCAAATTCACTATACTCTTTAGGATAAATGAATTGATGCTTGGTTTCATAAGAAAAACTTCACTTTCTTCCATTTTTTAGAATCAAAGTTCATCTATCAATTTGGATAAACATAGATTCATGAAATAATCTCATTTCTTTTCATGATTCGATGCCATAAACACATTCTCCTCACTGAGATAAATGATAATGATGCTTTGGTTTCATAAGAAAAACTTTTCTCTCTGCCATTTTTAGAATTAATGTTCGTCCGTTAATTTCAACAAACACGAATTCGCATAATAATTTTCTTTCCTTTCCTGATTGGGCAGCATAAATACATTTTTCTCAGTGGGATAAATGATATTGAAGCTTTGGTTTCATAAGAAAAACTTCTATTTCTACCATTTTTAGTATTAAAGTTTATCTTTCAATTGGGATAAACACAGATTCACATAATAATTTTATTTCTTTTAATGATTAGGCACCATTGGGATAAATGAATTTAAGCTTTGGTTTAATAAGAAAACTTCTCTTTCTACCACTTTTAGAATTTAAGTTCATCTTTCAATTAGGATAAATATGGATTCACATAATAATCTCTTTTCTTTTAATGATTGGGCACCATGAATTCATTCTCCACCTCATTTGGATAAATGAATTGATACTTTGGTTTCATAAGAAAAACTTCACTTCTCACCACTTTTTAGAATCAAAATTCATCTATCAATTGCCATAAACATGGATTCACATAATAATCTTATTTCTTTTAATGATTGGACACCACAAATTCGTTCTCCTTACTGGGATAAATGAATTGATGCATTGGTTTCATAAGAAAAAATTTGCTTTCTACCATTTTTAGAATTAAAGTTCATCCATCGATTTGGACAAACATGGATTTACATAATAATCTCCTTTCTTTTCATGATTGGGCACCATAAGCACATTCTTCTCATTGGAATAAATGATATTATGGCTTTGGTTTCATAAGAAAAATTTATCTTTCTACCTTTTCTAGAATTAAAGTTTGTCTTTCAATTACACTAAACATGGATTACATAATAATCGCCTTTCTTATAATGATTGGGCACCATAAATTCATTTTCTTCATTGGGATAAATGAATTGATGCTTGGTTTCATAAGGAAAAATTCTCTTTCTACCAGTTTTGGAATTTGAGTTCATCTTTAAATTGAGATAAAGACGGATTCACATAATAATTTTCTTTTTTTAAAGATTGAGCATCACAAATTCATTCTCTTCATTGGGATAAATGAATTGATGCTTTGGTTTCATAAGAAAAACTTCACTTGCCGCCATTTTTTAAAATCAAAGTTCATCTTTCAATTAGGATAAACATTGATTCACCTAATAATCTCTTTTCCTTTCATGATTGGGCACCATAAACACATTCTCCTCATTGGGATAAAAGGTATTGATGCTTTCATTTTAGAACAAAAGCTTCTCTTTCTACCATTTTTAGAATTAAAGTTTATCCGTTGATTTGGACAAACACAGATTCACATAATAATCTTATTTCTTTTCATGTTTTAGCACCATAAACACATTCTCCTTATTGGAATAAACGATATTATAGCTTTGGTTTCATAAGAAAAACTTCTCTTTCTACCATTTTTAGAATTGAAGTTCGTCTTTTAATTAGGATAAACACGGATTCACATAATAATCTCCTTTCTTTTAATGATTGGGCAGTTCAAATTCATTCTCTTCATTGGGATAAATCATTTGATGCTTTGGTTTCATAAGAAAAACTTCACTTCCCACCATTTTTTAGAATAAAAGATCATCTATTAATTAGGATAAACACGGATTCATATAATAATCTCTTTTGTTTTCATGATTAGGAACCATAAACTCATTCTTCTAATTGGGATAAATGACATCGGTGCTTTGGTTTCATAAGAAAAGCTTCTCTTTCTATAATTTTTACAATTATAGTTCATCTGTCAATTAGGATAAATACGGATTCACATAATAATCTCTTTTCTTTTAACGATTGGGAACCATAAATTTATTCTCCTCATTGGAATAAATGAATTAATGCTTTGGTTTCATAAGAAAAACTTCACTGCCCTACCATTTTTTAGAATCAAAGTTCGTCTGTGAATTGTGATAAACATGGATTCACATAATAATCTCCTTTTTTTTATGATTGGGTACCACAAGTTCATTCTCCTCATTGGGATAAATGAATTGATGCTTTGGTTTTACAAGAAAAACTCCCTTTCTATCATTTTTAGAATTAAAGTTCACCTGTTGATTTGGATAAATGCGGATTCACATAGTAATCCACTTTTGTTTCATGATAGGGCACAATAAACACATTCTCCTCATTTGGATTAATGATATTGATGCTTTGGTCTCATAAGAAAAACTTCTCTTTCTACCATTTTTAGAATTAAATTTTGTCCGTCGATTTGGACAAACATGGATTCACATAATAATCTCCCTTCTTTTAATAATTGGGCACCATAAATTCATTCTACTTATTAGGATAAATGAATTGATACTTTGGTTTCATAAGAAAAACTTCACTTCCCACCATTTTTTAGAATCAAAGTTCGTCTATCAATAGGAATAAACACAGATTCACATAATAATCTACTTTCTTTTAATGATTAGGCACCACAAATTCATTCTCCGCATTAGGACAAATGCTTTTGTTTCATATGAAAAACTTCACTACCCACCATTTTTTAGAATCAAAGTTTGTCTATCAATTAGGATAAACACGAATTCACATAATAATCTTTTTTGTTTTTATATGAACCATAAACACATTCTTCTAATTGGGATAAATGGCATTGACGGTTTGGTTTCATAAGAAAAGCTTTTTTTTCTACTATTTTTACAATTAAAGTTCATCTGTCAATTAGGATAACCATGGATTCACATAATAATCTCTTTTCTTTTAATGATTGGGCACCACAAATTCATTCTCCTTATTGGGATAAATGAATTGATGCTTTAGTTTCATAAGAAAAACTTTACTTTCCACCATTTTTTAAAATCAAAGTTCATCTTTCAATTGGGATAAACATTGATTCACCTAATAATCTTCTTTCTATTCATGATTGGGCACCATAAACACATTATCCTCATTAGGATAAATGATATTGATGCTTTTATTTCATAACTAAAACTTCTCTTTCGGCCATTTTTAGAATTAAAGTTTATCCATCGATTTGGACAAACACGGATTCACCTAAGAATCTTATTTCTTTTCATGTTTTAGCACATATACACATTCTTCTCATTGGAATAAATGATATTATAGCTTTGGTTTCATAAGAAAAACTTCTCTCTCTACCATTTTTAGAATTGAAGTTCGTCTTTCAATTGGGATAAACACGGATTCACATAATAATCTACTTTCTTTTAATGATTGGGTACCTCAAATTCATTCTCTTCATTGGAATAAATGAATTGATGCTTTGGTTTCATAAGAAAAACTTGACTTCCCACTAAATTTTAGAAGCAAATATCATCTATTAATTAGGATAAATATGGATTCCCGTAATAATCTTCTTTGTTTTCATAGTTAGGAACCATAAACCCATGCTCCTATTTGGGATAAATGACATTGATGTGTTGGTTTCATAAGAAAAGTTTCTCTTTCTACAATTTTTACAATTAAAGTTCGTCTGTCAATTGGGATAAATATGGATTCACATAATAACCTCTTTTTTTTTAATGATTGGGCACCATAAATTCATTCTCCTCATTGGGATAAATGAATTAGTGCTTTGGTTTCATAAGAAAAACTTTACTTACCGCTTTTTTTTAAAATCAAAGTTCGTCTTTCAAGTAGAATAAACATTGATTCACCTAATAATCTCTGTTCTTTTCATGGTTGGGCACCATAAACTCATTCTCCTCATTGGGATAAATGATATTGATGCTTTCATTTCATAACAAAAACTTCTCTTTCTACCATTTTTGAAATTAAAGTTTGTCCATCGATTTGGACAAACACGGATTCACATAATAATCTCATTTCTTTTCATGTTTTAGGACCATAAACACATTCTCCTCATTAGAATAAATGATATTATAGCTTTGGTTTCATAAGAAAAACTTCTCTTTCTACCGTTTTTAGAATTGAAGTTCATTTTTCAATTAGGATAAACACAGATTCACATAATAATATATAAATAAAAATACTAATAATTAATCAATGGTGTATTTTTATTAAAATTAACCTATAAATAATATCTGAGGGGGTTAGTGTATATTTTGCAAAATCTTAAAGGGGTAAATGATTATTCTTTGAACTAAAGTGGGTTAGTGGATTTTCTATCAAACCTTGGAGGCAAGTGTTTTTAACTATTTTTTATTATTATAATTTGAGTTTAATTTTTATATAATTTCCTTGATTGAATTGCTACTGTTTGACTTATAATACTAAACTCAATACAATAATTTTGATTGATGTATCATACTTTTCACTATAAAAAGGATAAATTTTTTTTTTAAAAAAAAGTCATGCAATATATATATAAGATTATTAGGTGTTGAAAAAAAAAACTTCATTTTGAGACATTTGAAAAAATGAAAGAGCAGGGGGAGGAAGGGGAGAGAAAGAGTATTTGATATTAACTTTAATTGTGTGTTTATCTTAAATCGGTTGTATTATTATTATTATTATTATTATTATTATTATTATTATTGTTGTTGTTGTTGTTGTTGTTGTTGTTGTTGTTTCAAAAATTTATCTTGGAATGAATTATTTTTACTAAATTAAAAAAAAATTAATTTGTTGATTATAAAAATTTTATTTTAATCAGTGCCTAATATTTCTCTTATTTTATAATAATTTATTCAAAAAGTAAAAGATATATACACCAATCGGACAAGGAACTTGTTTGACAAGGCCATGGACTTAAGAAAATACAAAGAATCAATGTTGATCTTGTGTCAACAAAAATAATTATTGAACTTTTTGGGCCAAGTCTGAAGACTACAATTTTTTGTTTAAGCTATCTTTTTATTGGCTTATGGCATAAGACAAGTCATGGTCATTTAATATATCTCTAAACTGACCAGACTTTGGAGCGGTAGGGGAAGCTTCATCATAAATCATAAGTCATTAATTTGAATTGAATAAATGATAGGGAAGGGAGAGGGAACTGAAGAACAGACAAAAATTAAAAAAAAAAAAAAATCTTTGAGCTGCAGCAGCTGGGAATTGAGAGAGATGGTGAGAGAATGTAAACATGATGAGATGACATGTATGACAGGTTATATATCCAGCAGCATGGATATGGAGCAATGTGATGGTAAATCAATGCCAGTGTCTGGGAAAATGATGACAAATGACAACATTTATTGGACTTCTTTTTTCTTCTTCAATTTTTGTGACATCATAGAACTGTTAAATGAAGCTGATTATATATATATATATATATATATAAACTAAAGAACGGTGTGCCTAAGACTTTTGTGGATAGAAAGACCAATGGGTAGCTTAGGAGAGGAAGAGCTGATGCAAATGGTGAGTGATTTCATTGAATCAGAAACATATACTCCCATTTCATTGACAACTTCTTCAACAACTCTTTCTGTCAATCATCAAGCCATTTTGCAGGTTTAATTCCTTCTGTGGTTTCAAGTCTATAACATCAAGCTGTTGTTTTATTTGTTTTCTGATTCTGATTCTGATTCTGGTGAATTTTCCTCAATCTTTCTTTCTTTTTTTATTTTTTTTTATTTTTAGGAAGTTTTAGGCAAACACACAGATGAAGAGGCTGACATACATGAAAAGGTATTAATGTGTCTGAAAGATAGGGGAATTGCTGGGCATCAGACAAAAAATCTGAAGAAGCTGATAGTAATGAAATTGAGAAATGATGGTTATGAAGCTTCTCTTTGCAAAACTTCATGGGTCTGCACTTCTACCCACCACAAAGGTCTCTCTCTCTCTCTCTCTCTCTCTCTCTGACACACGCACACACACACATACATTGATCAGATGAAAAAAACCTTTCATAAATCCCTACATGAACACATGTTGAATGGTTTTTTTCCCTTTGTATTTTGGATTTCAAATGAAGTCTTCCAATTTCCAGGTTGTTATGAGTATATTGACGTAATGCTGGTGGAAAATGGTAGAAAAAAAAGGGTAATAGTGGATATGGAATTCAGGTTTCAGTTTGAATTAGCAAGGCCAACCGTAAGCTACAAAGAGATGATAAACAATATCCCGTTGATCTTCGTTGGTTCTGAAGAGAACCTTAGAAAGATCGTCCCCTTACTTTGCTTAGCTGCTGAAACATCACTCAAAGAGAATGGTCTCCATGTTGCTCCATGGAGAAAACCTGCGTATATGCAGTCCAAATGGCTCTCCGAAAACTGCAAAATGGTTTCTGTCTCTCCTCAAGATATTGACTTGGTTGAGGATCATCATCACCATCATCATAAAACCGAAGAAGAAGGTAGTACTACATGCTTCCCTTTCATTCTCAGTAGAGGTCAACTTCAATTTTGTTTGTAGCCCTAGAGAGAGATAAAAAAAAAAAAATACCATGTGCAAGGATTTGTTCTCTGCCTTTTTTTGCTGAACTTTTTTCCTTTCCGGGCAGATGATCAGCCTGTTTTTTCATCATGAGCTATCAATATTTTATCCTCTCCAAAATGGGGCTTCCTTTTTTCCTTTTGTTGGAGCTCCAAAATATAATTTAGGGTTTGTTTTGTAGATCTTGGGCAGACTAAAGTTCTGATCCTACGAATTTTTTGTTGTTTATATTTTTATCCACATTTTCCATACTTTGGTTTGAGTAAGCAGTAACATACCACAATTGGATGTAATGGCTACAACCTGAAATCAAAAGTTTATAAAATTTTATGTTTCATGTCCTCACCAACTTTTTTTTTTTAGAGGAAAAGATGAAGAAAGGAAAGGGAGACAGAAATTAATCAGTCCAAGCTGAAGTTTTTCTTTTCCATTGCTTTGCAATATTTTTTAAAAAGGAAGTTTTAGTTTTAGAATTAGAGAAGTGGTTATAAATGTTAAAATTTAAATTTAAATTCATTAATTGTAATTTTTTAAGAATGATTTCAATAGAATGAAATTTTAGTTTTGGATTCTTAAGTGCATATCTTTAGTGCTATGGAGTTTGATTATTAACGGACAAGAAACAACATAAAGATTAGTTACTAACCTACTATACACTTTTCGTGTCTGCCTTAACGAATCATGTAAGAAAAAGAAACCCAATTATATATAATTAAAATATGTTTTTTTATGAGATATATTTATATTATTGATTATTCAATCAAAAATATATATGTTTGACTATGTTTTTTGTTTAACAAATTACTCATTGCCATGATTTATTATTGAGAACTATTATTTTTTCTCCTCGCTTCACGCCACATGCAAATTGTCCACTTCCAAGGGATAGCTGAAGAAGGTGAATACAATTTTTTTTTTATAATTAAAGTTATAAAAGTTGATCTCTAATCATTAAAATTAAGAATTTAATATATAATTAATATACCATATAGTTGCTGGCAAATATAAAATTGATAATGACGTTGAGGAATGAATTAAAGATAAATAATAAAGACGGATATATATACACAACCAACGGAAGACTTTGAATTTCCTCGTGTTTCTGTCCAATCCAGCTAAATTTTTGTTGATCGCAGAAGAGGGAGAGAGAGAGAGAGAGAGGAGGGGGGTCCAATAATTTTAAACAACCTTTAAAAATTTTAATAATATCATGAAATGGCAATTTCATTGTCTAATTAACAATAAGACTTTTAATTAACAAATTAATATATAATATGTGGCAAAATCATTTTTGCTGACAAGAGTTAAAATTGGAACCACATATAAATCAAACTTCCATAAATTATATATTATTATATATAAATGGGAATGATCCCCTTCCCAATCTTCTCTTTCAACTCATTCATCAGAAAATATAAATACATTTAAGATAATATATAAACTTTTTCATCAGAACATAATTTATATACTTAAAGAAAAATAATAATAATAAAGAAAATGGAAAGATTAAAGATAAATGAGAAATTGACAAGAATGAATAATGATAACTATAGTAACTAATATCAGAATCAGTTTATATCTATCATTATTACCATGAGTTGCAATCTCCTAAGTGAATGAATGAAATGAACCTCATCAATATATATCATGTCTAATTCCACAACCACTTCCCCTTCCCCTCCATTTCTCGGCCGCTGCAGACTTCTTTGTAGAAGGCTAATTTCGGAAGATTTATACTACTAATAAAAATGCTTTTCTTTTCTCATATATAATGAATATCTGCAATGAAACTTTGATTTGTCTTTGAACAAAAATATGTATTCTCTTTCATATATATATATATATATATTCTCATCATGATCTTGGACATTTTTCCCTCAAGAACAAAAATCTAATTTCATCTTTCTCAGCTTTTTTTTTTAAAAACAATAAAGATTTACATTTTTCAAAATAATAATACCTAGAAGAAGGTATAAAGAAAGATAAAATTAAATTAATATATGTAAAAATAAATATAGTAATTAATAAAAAAAAACAAATCCGTTATAATTGTGAATCTTTGGATTGGATTACTAAGCTTAAGTATTAATGGAGATATTGGTCAATGGGTTGGTAATAGCTAGGTTTCTATGCTGTACCATCTTGGCAGTGAGAGTCGCATTTAAGTCTTCTACTTACTTCCTACCATAAGACAGTTGCTGCAGCTGTTTAGGGATTTCAACTTTCATAAATTCTACAATGAATGTGACTGAGCACCGTCGTAAGCTACTCTCGTTACAACTCCAACACTACATCCTCTATCTTCTGCCTTCTTCCAAGGCCAAAGCCAAATGAGCATTTAAACTTAATTTGGTTTTTTTCTTTAAAAAATTTTAATATAGTATCTTTACTTTTTAAATGTATTATATAGTGTTTGTACTCTTTGTTCTATCAATTTAATACTAAAGATTAATATCGTGATTCATCCTATGTGATATATTTCAATCTGTTACTATTTAGAATCATAATATCTTTCAACATATCCACGTGACATCAACTTTTAGCACATGTGACACCCATATTGATGCCACATGTCATTAATTAAAAAATATGAAAAAAATTTAAAATTTTATTTTAAAAAATAAAAAAAATAAAAAGGAAGAAACTTTTAAAAGATAAACTAGAATTACTCCCCCTCGCTTTCCTAACGAGATTTTTTTTATTTTATAAATTTTAGCTAGTTTTAATAAAAAATTAATTTTAAATTAAATTTTATTAAATAATAATTATTTATTTAAATTTTATATTTAAAATTGAGTATGATTTTTAAATTACTCCGTAACTTAATATGCGTAATAAATACTTCAAATACGTTATTTAAAAATTAAATAAAAATTATTAAAATAAATTTATTTTTATTTTTATTTTTCTCCATGCTGGTCAGGTACAAATCTTATATGGACTTGTAAATTAGTATCCAAACTAATGCTTTTAGATAGATTATTTAAAATTTAAATAATAATTAATAAAATATTTTTTCTAAACAGGTTGGATACGCATTTTAAATTGATCCACGATTCAAAGTGCTTACTAACCCATTTAAATACATAATTTAAAAATAAAATAAAATACGTAATAAAATCAATTTTTTAATTTTTTTCCAAGTATGAATCCAACTCAAGGTCAACTTAGGCATCAAGTACTTTAAATACATCATTTAAAAATTAAATAAAAATATCAATAAATAAAATAATTGTTTAGACTTTTTCTTTGCTAATAAAGTATTTGTCTTAAATCGACTCATAAATCACATATAAAATAATTCCTTTAAATAAATAATTTAAAATAAAATAAAAATGAAAAACTTAATTCTAAAAAAATAATTAGTAAAATAATTTTTAATTTTTTAAGTAGATCAAATAAATATTCTAAATTGATTTAGGAGTTACTGTATGGATATAGAATTTAAACATAAATAAAAAATTTAAATATAATTAATAAAATAAATTTTTATTTTTTTAAGAGAGCTAGATATAAATATCAAATCAATTTATGAATTCTCTTATGAATTAATGCTTTTAAAATAATAAAAATTAAAAAAAATCAATAGAAAAACAAAAAAGTATAAAATAAAATAAACCTGCCACGTGGCAAGTAAGAATCCCAGTAGGGATTCTTTTTATATATAAGGTACAGATTATATGTTTTGAAAGATAAAAGCACACATGTTATAAAACAATTTTATTTTTTAAAAAAGAAAAATTTTTAAAATATTTTTTTCATTTTGAAAATTTTTCCATTTTCAAAACCATTTAGAATTTTTCCTTTATTTTTCAATATTTTAAATTTTATTTTTGAAATTTTAAAAAATAAAAATTCTAAAAATAAATTTATTGAAAAATAAAAAATATTTTTGAAAATAAAATAGAATATTTTATATTTTTTCCTCTTTCTCTTTTTTTTGAAAATTACAATTTTAATATAACTTTTTTCAACATTTTTAAACTTTTGAAAATTTAAAATCCATATTCTAATTTTTTTTTTCTAAAATAATAAAAAAAAGTTGTAAACTTTATCATTTTATTTAGATGAGCCCTCATATTTTTATTACACTCAAATTAGTTCTTAATTTTTAATTTGTATCAAAACAAGCCTTCAACTTTAAATTATACCAAAAAAGCCTCAAATATTTAGTTTAAGTCTAAATATACAGTTTAACATAAATAGAGATATTAATAAATTAGATCGCAGTATAAAAATTTTTTAATTTTTGTTCAAACTCGAATAAGCTCAGCATAGAAGCCTAATTTTTTATTTATAAATTAATAAAAATTTTAAATTATTGTATATTAATATTTTTTATAATTAAAGTTAAATAAAATATATTTTATTATTAAATAATAAATAAGATTGGGATGGTCCAAAGTATGAAATTCTATGTACAAAGCCTATAGATTAGGCCGAACCAAACAAATAGTCTAGCTCAAGAGCTAATCGAAATATAAATCTAAGTGTTGATTTTAAATAATAATTTATTTTGATATAAATTAAATGATAAAAATTTATTTAAATATATTAAGAGCTTTTTTTTCCTTTTATTTCCTCCCTCTCATCGCCGCCCTCAACCCTCTTGACCCCGATGAAATTGTGGTTGAATCAGGCAAGCCCAAGCCCATAGGCCAGATGGCTTGTTTGAATTCGACCACATGAGAGAGAAAAAGACTGAGGTAGCGCGACTTGCGAGAAAGAAAACAAGAAAAACAATTTAATTTTTTTTATTATTTTAAAAAATACGAAACGTGGCAGTCACCTTAAAAGCAATTTGGCGTGGTTTTTAACTTTCCATTACTGACGTGACAATTAGTTGTAATACGTATCATCTTTCTATTGAATGTTAATCACATGATCCACCTTATTTAACTAGCTAGAAATATAGGAATTATTGGACACGTTGTAAAAGCATACCAAATTTAAAAAATTTCTTAAAGCGTAAAGTCTAAAATATGACGTATACCCTTTTCTTTTTTCTACTTAAAAGTATGTTAAATGATTGCAAATGAATAGAAACGAAAACATAAAAATTCGATTAATGAGTTTTTAATGGTGAGAACTGACAGATATTGAATTTTCATTATCGAAATTAATAATTATCAACAGACCATATTATTAATAATTAATATAGAGATATTTTTAAACATTGGTGGCATAAAATTTACATAATTTTAAAATTTTTTATATTTAATGTATTATTTTTATAAAATTCAATAATAAAAAACAATATATTAATTATGAACTAATTTTAAATTCGTGTAACGTATAGGTATACAATTATATATGAAGTATCACGTGTAATTAATAAATTTTATATAAAAATTTTGGCTTAGAATATATTAAAATAAAATTTAATAAAACAAATAAAAAATAAATTTTGGACATTAACAAATAGCAGAAAAAATAATAACTCTTGATAAAAATTCACCATTGTTCATGTTTTTTAAGATCATCCATTAATTTTCAAATAACAAATTCAAGATTACAATCAAAATTGGAATAAAAAGAAAACATAATTCAAGGTCATCCATTAATTCGAGCTTGAATAATTTAAAGGAAAGTATGTTTATAAAACTATAATACTAAATAAAAGAAATATAAGAGAACATGTTACAAGAAAATAACAATACTAACAAAGTTGCTAATTTCACACTAACTTGTAAATTATTATAGAATGAAGAAAATTAATGAAAAAATGAAACAATCATACCATTATTTTAACTATGTATTAAGGAAAACTAAAAAAGAAAAAAAAAGGAATATAAGAATACAAATAAAAAAATTTTGACAACAGATATTGAATGTGCTACCTTAATCGTATCATCATTATATTTATAAGCAGCACATATATACATAAATGTAAATTTCAAATACTAAACAAAAATTTATTTTTTTTTAAATTTAAATATATGTCTTTTTTTAATTTCAAATTACGATAGAGATTGAACTTTAACAATAAGAGATACACGACAAGTGATATTTTTAAAAAAATATTGGTGACATATAGTTTATATAATTTTAGAATTTTTTTATTTAATGTATTATTTTTATGAAATTCAACAATAAAATCACTAATGATTTATTAAATAATACTCAATTTTTAAAGTAAAATTGTAATATTCCAACTGTTTAAATTAAATTTTTAAATATTTTTTCAGTTATTTATTAGTGCGTAGTCTTTATCATTTTTGCACTACAAGCGGATAGCATTAACTAAGTAAAGCAAAATACTTTTATTATATGGTACAAAAATAATCTATAGTAAAAAACACACAATGATTACACAGCAGATAAATTTTGAATATAGTATTTATGTTAATGCAAGACAGATGTAAATATAAAGATTTAATTCTTAAATCAATTAAATTAGTGTTTAGATTGAATTACTATAAATAACTATGCAAAATATTGTTGCTAGGGACACATTAAAGGTAAAGTATAGATGTATAAGATTATCAAATTTAATCTAGACAAATAATAACACTCAATAATTAAATGAAAAGTGATATAAAATTAAAAGTTATTTGAATAGTATTAATTAGACTTGATAATTTTGGATAAAACATGATAATATGACACGAACATATCATGAAAAAATAATTAAAATAAAATACAATGCCAAAAATAAAATAAATATGATACGAATATTAAATAGAAGAAAGTGTCTAAATCTACCTAACATAAATTATTAGTTAGTCAATATTTATATAAATATATTATACTTTAAATGTGTTTATGACATAAAAATGTAGCATGAGCACGAACATGACACAAAATAGGAGTTATTTGAATAGTATTAATTAGATCTGACAAGTTTGAACATAACATGATTATACGACACGAATACAATTTAGAAAAAAATAATTAAAATAAAACATGAAAAATAACATGAATATGACAAAAATACTCAAACACATCAAAATCTATATAAAATAAATTATTAACGTATCAACATTTATATAAAAATATAATACCTTGAATACCTTAATGATACGAAAAAATTAACATGACACGAATATCAAATTTTTCCTCACCAAAATAAAAAAAAAATATCTTGTCATGCAGTAAGCCAAATGAAAGCACAACAAGACACAACATAGAAAAAATTAAAACACAAATTAACATGAATATACTATATCAAAATTTACATAAAATGAATTGTTAACATGTCAAAACCTATATAAATCTATAATTAGTATGATTATGAGACCAAAAAAATAATATAAACATGAAGGAATATGCGATCTTTCTTCACCAAAAATTAAATAAAAGAAAAAATTATTATTTGCCATGTGGCAAGCAATGGTCTTTCAATTGAAAAAATAAAAACCAAGGGATTGCTAAGTTATTGTACTTCAATTAAAGAAAACTTATAAGAGATTATTGTAGACACCTAATTCTATTCAGGCCCCTTTCAAAATAACCGTGCTTGATTTAAGACCTCTGATGGAAATGTCCCTCTCTCTTCCTTGATCAATTTTTTACATAGTAGGACCTAATTAGAAGGTGTGAAATGCTTAGAGACTTGATTAAATAAATGGAAATACTTGGAAGCTCAAAACATTTCATTTTTATGCAATTCAAACTGATGTATCGATATATTGCCCTTGTGTATTGATACTACATAATTTTGGTAGCAAATTTATTGATACATTATGCAAATGCATCGATACATCATTAAGTTTAAGTTTTTTTGGTTTTTGGAAACATTTATATCCATACATTATATAATGTATCGATTTATTGCAACATGTATCGATACATCGTGAAAAAAAATAAGCACGAAAAAGTTGTGTAACTTGAAATTGATGGTATTTCACTTTCCTAATCACCCTGAATGGCTTTAAATCACTTCATAATCATACAGGGGATGGTTTCTTGACATTTTAATTCCAAGAAGGAAAATGAATATGAATTTGAAAATTACTCACATAGCTTAAACCATCGGAGCTTAAATAGACTTGGCATAGGTGAAATTAATAATCTAATTATGCTAGGGAACCAAATGACACTTGGTCTAATTGTTTCTTGATTATTTCAAGTCCAGTTTAGTTGAAATGCAATGGAATGCTATTTTGAGTTAGCATTAAATGCCATCTCTTGCATGGGATAAAGATATGGTCATTTTTTAAAGAGATTTCTCTTTACGACTATGCACCTAAGTTGCCCATTTTGATTAGTAAATCCATGCCCCGTTTAGAATATTTGTGCAATTTGTTCAGATCACCTAAGCCTTGGATAGTTCTCTTGCAAGCAAGCTTGCATAAGGTGTCAAAATGTAAATGAAGGTGCATGGGGATGGGTTTTAATCATCGAAAAAAGGTTTTAAGCCTCTTAGAGCATCCAAAGAAAAAGGGTTTCAGTTAAAAAAGGGTAGTAGCAGAAAGAGAGAGTAAAAAAAGAGAAAAAAAAGGAAGAAAAAAGGAAAAAAGAAAAAAAAACTAGATTTTCTTCGAGCTTTAGCATTAAGGTTGTCTTTCTTTTGATTTATACTTTCATTTTACATTTTTCTTCCCTTTTATGTGAGCTTAAGGATCTTAAGCCATACTTAGGTGATGATTTTTACCAAGGTGTAATAACTAAGTTATGATCAGATCATGAGCTATGATCTTTAAATGCAATGTTTTTGTTTTCTTTGATGATTTGGTTAAAAGTTTCTTAAAATTAGATGCTATAAAAAAAACCTATTTTCCAAATGTTTTATGTTGAGTTTCCTAGTTTTCATGTTGTTTTCATCTTGTAATTTCACATGTTTCAACTTTAGTTTGAGTTTTTATGTTACTCATGTCTCTTGTTATATATGATACACGCATTTCATGACCTTTCCATGCCTTATAACCATGATTCTCATGTTTATGCATTTTCCATGAAAATATTATGATCATGATAATATCATCATACATATTAATGTATTCATGTATGTTCATGTAATGTTTTGTGCACAAAAATCACATATAATGCCATATATGTATGTTTATTAAGAGAAAATAATGTTTACGGTTGCATTTGGGGATGATAGAAACTTTAAGGGACCATTATTCCATTTCATGCATTCTATAGCCATTTTAATTGTTTTCCATGATTTAGGTACCATTATGTATTTTCATGCATTTTAGGACCATTTTAATCATTTTTCATGATTTAGGATTTTCATGCATTTTTAGGATATTTTAGTCATTTTTCATGATTTAAGAACTATTATGCAATTTCATGTATTTTAAGGCCATTTTAGTCATTTTCCATGATTTAGGTACAACTATGTCATTTCATGCATTTTAAGGTTATTTTGGTCATTTTAGTCATTTTTTGTTATTTAGGGACCATTATGCCGGCCTTTTTATCAAAATAATATAAAAAAATTTTTATTTACCAAAATAAGCTGTTTTCAGATTATTTACGAAAATAGGCCAATTTTGAGAGAAATCGTCATTTCAAATGATGATTTCTCAACATAAACAAAAAATTATAAAATTTAATTGAAAAATCATCAAATTAAATGACGATTTCTCAATACATAAATCTCTTATTGGGAAATCACCATCATTTAGCGATTTCCCAACACATGTATACAAGTATATATAAATTTTGGAAAAATTTCAAAAAAAGAAGTAAACTAATAATTATTAAGAAAGAATAAAACAAAAAAATAATTATAAAGAAGAAAATAATTATTAAAATTATTAATACAAATTTTAATTATTTTTTTTACTTCTAATTTTATATTTTCTTTATTGTTGTTCTTCTCTATATTCTTAATAAAATCGACTGTTCCTATATATATAAAAAAATATATAAATTATATATATTAAAATAGTATTTACAAACAATAAAATATTAAAAATTAT